>JAQHUG010000410.1:1051583-1067357 GCA_028555095.1 Dicrostonyx torquatus
GGGGTGGAAGGGGTGTAGGGAAGCAGGAGGGAAGTGGGAGGACGGGAGGAAGTGGGAATTTTGATTGGTATTCTTTCTAAAGTAATAAAAAAAGAAGAAAAAACTTAAAAATGGGAGTCACACTGTTATTTTTCATATATTACTAATATTAATATAGATATTAAAATCTTTAATATCTTAATATTATACAATAAAATATTTATTAGTTTAAGAAAGTCTCAAGTTAATGAAAATATTTTATAATATCAAATTTTATGCACAACACACACATACATATATGTAAGCGTATATACACACACACACACACATACACACACACACAGACATACACACATGCTTGCACACACACAAGGAATTTATACTTATGGGCTGACAATACTCCCCACAGGAATCACAGACTGACAAAACCCCCAGTACCAGGCACAGAAAATTTTCATTTGAATGTTTGGTCAGGATAGATCAAGTGACTCCCAAATAGTAGAGACTACTAGCTGAGTCTTCTTCTAACTTCTCAGAAGTTGGAGGTAACACCTTTTTCCAGAAGGAACCTCAGCCTTAGGATATTGGATTTGGATTTTCTAGTTGAATCTAGCCTGAAAGTCTCTGTTCTGAGGTCTAGCTTTCGTAATACCAGAAAATATTAAACAAGCTGCGAAGAGAGGAAAGAAATTAATAGCCTTTAGTAGCTACAACATCTATGATCCACAACAATAACCAACACAGCAAGGTATCTACAAAGGTACAATAAGTAGCACAAATATGTCGGTGGCAATCAACAGATGTCAGTTTAATAGGAGGGGAATCACACAGGGTTCTAGGAAACCTAGCCAAATTCTGGGTTATTGAGGTAATTGACTTTAGAAAGAAAACCCATCCCAACTGTTTTGCTAGACCCACATAATTCCTGACTGGCTACATTCTAAATTATACCCCCAGATAAGTGCATCTTAACCACATATCCCTCCCCCATAAATGAAACTTTTATTTACAGCAAATGGAGACCATCACAGAAAATCACAACTGGACACAATGCAGAGATCAAAGGATCAAGATGAGCTCAGCCCCAGTGGATACATCCACATCCAAGTTGCTGTATATCCCACTCAGGGAACATCACAGAAGATGTTCTAATGCAATAACAAGTGTCAGAATTGCAAGACTGCTGTGAAACAATCTCCCTTAGAAACATCGACATAAACAAGAACAGAACAATAGCAGTATCAAGAGACATGAAACATGGAAGGGGGAAGATTTCATGGAGTCCTCTACCTAGACAAAGAACTGTGGACAACTAAAGGTACCTGCAAGAGGGAGAATTAGCTTCTGCCAACAATGCATCCCTACTGGCCATCTAATACAAAGTGATCAGCGTTGAAAACCATATAAACACAAACAATACAAACGGACCCAGAAGGTCGTGTATATGAATTCATAAATATATTTACATATATACATATGTGCATGTAGCAAAAAAAATCATGGAAAAAGGACTGGAGGGAGAAAAGGGAAGGTGAAAGTGATGTGGGATTCTATTTTAATTAAAAATATATTAAAAACATATTGATTGCCCAGAAGGCCACTTTATAAATTTTCTTTTGACATGTTCTAGCCTAGAAGATGAGTGAACACACAGCTTTCATTATTTGTCTGGAAATGTTGGATGATATTCAATTCAGCATTAGATTTTAAAATTCAGTAAGAGATTTTGATAAGGGCAACTTTGAACATTCCAGAAAAATTTCAGCACCCTCTAAAACACCATTAAAACTTCAGGGTGTATATCTTTCTATCAAAATGTGGAAATGTTTATTTTTAACCATCTTCGTTCATTGTGAATCACAGACTTTTATGCACAATTTCCATGGCACAGATGAGGCTATGACAGCATAATTTATTCATTGAATAAGCTACATAGCAAATTTAAATATTTTCTTGTATCTCTAATAGCAGATTGGTACTTTGGACAGCCAATATTCCAGTAAATGCAAACAAAAACAACACCGAAGATTTGTTTTGTGTCATTTATTTTCAATGTGCCTTAATTGCACAGGAACTTTAATTGAGCTGTAATTGCACTTTATTGCAAGCATTTGTATGAATTAAAAAATACTTAAAGCAAAAGCGTGGTAGATGAAACAATTCCATGCATACAGCAGTTCCCATAAAGAAAAATTTTATCATCAGTTTTGTTACCACTATTAGACAACTTTAAAGTGAAGATTGCCATGTAGTCACATTGTGTTCAACAGGGTCTTTCATTTTCTGTTAATTCTTCTTTTCCATCTCAGACATTTTTGTTCGGTTTCAGCTATTTTATGCCCTATTCTCTCCCACAGAATTCAAACCTTAGATTCCATATGGATCTTCATAGTTTCCAACACCACTTTTCTGAAGCAAGAGATGATACTGGGGGAAAAGAGCAGCTGTGTATTGATGCTGCGTTTTTGCTGTTCTCTGTGTAGCAGCCTTCCACTATGCCCACAGATCCTATTGCCTTCAAATGCTCCTTAAAACCAACTTTCTGTATCTCCTTGCCTCCTTGGCTCAGGATGTTGCTGGCTTTCTAGAGTTCCTGACTTTTTCTTTGTTTTTTTTTTTTTTAGTTATTCGTTGTGTTAATTTTGTCGTCATTTCTATCTACTCTCTCTCTCTCTCTCTCTCTGTCTCTCTTTCTCCATCTTCCTCTCTCTCTCTAACACTCATATGTGGTACATCATTTTTACAAATGCATGAATATTTCTTTGCTTTATGTGTCTTTAATATATAACTTGAGATATAAATTATGGTCAATTATGAACAAATGAGAAATTGACTATATAATGTAAATGACATTATTTCCAGGCTAAATTTTACACCTGCCTTATCAGGACTAATTAAAATGCAACTACACAAAAGAGTGAGAAAGTGCTGAGTTCAAATTTTTGTTATTGCTTAGGCCACATAAAGAACTTTTTTTAAAAAAGATTTATTTATTTATTTATTTATTTATTTATTTATGTGCACTTGTGTATTGCCTATATACACTCTGCATGAGGATACTGGATCCCCTGGAACGGGAACTACAGACAGTTGTGAGCTGTTATGTGGGTGCTGGGAATTGAACCCGGATCCTTTGGAAGAGCAGCCAGTGCTCTTAACTGCTGAGCCATCTTTCTAGCCCCTAAAGAACTTTTTAATGTTAATCTATATCAATATTTGTTTGCTTAATTGAGGTGTGATTCAAATTCTGCTTGAATAGTAAGAACAACGATCACTAAAATTAGGTATTGTTCACATGGAAAGAAGAGGAAAGAGCTGCAACTGAGATATGACTGTCTCCCTGAATATGAGCCTTTTGGTGTTCTCAGTTTGTAGCCATTCATCTATTAGAATTTTATAATAATAGATTGATATTCTGTCTGTAGCACAAATAATAAAAACTCAGAGACAGAAATTTGGGTTCAACCTGAAAACGAGAAAAGCAAAGCAATCAAGCCCCTAGAGAATTCTCACCTCTCTCTCTAACAAGATTGGGCAATCATAGACTAAGCATACTAAACAGACTAAGTCTCTCTCTTCTCCCATTTTATATTCCTCTAGTGCTAGGATTAAGGACTCCCTAGGACTGGGATTAAAGGTGTAGACCACAACCACCTAGATTTGTTTCTGCATTGATATTTTTTCTTACTTCTTTTTTTTTATTGTTAAAAGAAAAATTTACATTTACTCCCCTTGTTCCCAGCCCTCCTGCCCCCACTACCCCACCGCCCTCCCCCTGCTTCCTTTTAAGATGGGGCAGGATACCCCGCCCTATGGGAAGCCCGAGGCACTCCCCACTCCATCTCGGTCTAAGAAGATGTGCATCCATATAGAATAAGTTCACAAATAGCCAATACATGCAGAAGAGATAGGTCCCAGTGCCATTATCATTGGCTTCTCAGCCCCACTGGCACTCACATTCATAGAGTCCATTTAGGTCATATGCTCATTCAGTCTTGGTCCAGCTGGATTTGATGAGCTCCCAGTAGATCAAGCACACTGTCTCTGTTGGTGGCCAGTCCCTCACGGTCCTGACTTCCTTGCTCATCTTCTCCCTCCTTCTGTTCTTCCACTGGATCTTGGTAGCTCAATCCCTTGTTCGGATGTGAATGTGGATCTCTGGCTCTATCTCCATCCATCATGCGAAATTTCTATGGTGACGATTAAGATATTCAACAAAGTAACTATGGGACAAGTTCAGTTCAGGCACCCACTCCTCTGCTGCCCAAGTACCTAGCTGGGACATCCCTGTGAATACCTGGGATCCCCTCTAGAGACAAGTCTCTTGCAAATCTTAAAATGACTCCTGTTAATGTAGATATCTTATTCCCTTCTCCAATATCCACCCTTCCTCCATCTCCACCCTCCCACAACCCCAGGCTCTCCCCGGTTCTTCCTTTCTCCCTTCTACCTCCTCCCTTTCAACTACCCCCTCCCACAATCCGGTGGCCTTGAACTCATAGAGATCCTTCTTCCTCTGTTGCTCAAAATCCTGCCTGACCTCTAGTGGTTTATTTTGCCCTTCTGATCTTTTATTTATTAAAACATAAATAGAATATCACTATCTCTGTTAAATAATGTTATCCATTCACTGTGTTCTGTTTCTTTCACAGTTCCACCTGTTTTCACTGCCGTCCATGGTTGTATTCACCAGCCAGATTTCTTAGGTTCAACAATTATTCTTCTTTATTCCTTGCATTTATGTGTTTAATGGACCATCAGTTACTTTTCTTACATTTCAGCAGATGTAGCATTAACTTGGTTTTCCCAATCCAATATTTGCAAAGCAATAAACAGTTTATTGGCCGTTCCTAACAAGAAACAATTCCTAAAATTTTTAAGTATTTTTCTTACAGTTATCCAAGATCTGTTCAATATTCACAACCATTAATCTCATTCCAGTCAGGCACACATAGCAACTGTAGGAGAGAAACTGCCAAGCAGGTTATGTTACTGAAGAAACAGAATAATACTGAGACAGGATAACCTATTTTTTCATGGTATCATATTTTATTTAAAATTTCCCATATTTGTTACATGTTTTGAAGTATAATATTGACTGGTACTTTATTTGGATTTTAATATAAAGCAAATACCACATGAGGTATTGTTTACATCTCCCTGTTTAAATCTCCAACCTACTATATATTACATACTAACGCGATCTCTAATTTTGGAAAAATAAATCAAAACATTGATATAGTTCAATAATATATCCAGAGTGTCATAGTTGATGCATGCTGTAGATATATTTCAAAGTAAACCTGTGTTACGCTAGAATTACATAGACCTTTATAAACATTTACAGGAATGCTATGAGGAAAACTGCATCACCATTACACATGCTTTAATTAACTTAATATTATGGAGCACAGTTGGCCACATCAAGGTACATAGATAAATATTAAATAGACTAGATATAGAGTTAATTTTTCAAACATTATGTCTAAAAATATAAATAGATGAATAAAAGAACTAATTTAAAAATAGTATTCTTTCTAGTGTGCCAGTTTTTCATAAGATTCAAATATCTTCTTTTCAAACTGGCACATAGGTCAGACAATTTATTCTTATTTTTCTCTCATCTAGCTGCTTCATTTTTGGAATAAAAGTCTTTGGTGATATCAAGATCATCTTGTATTAATTAGAAAAAAAGGCTATGTGATATGGTAAATATTCATTTATGTCAACAGCAAGCTTTTTTTTTTTTTTACTATTCACATATATGTGGGACTTTAATTTATCGCGCCATTTACCATCTATTTCAAGAGAGTTTTTTTTAGTGCATTTTAATAAAGGACATATTGAAGAAAGCAGTTTATTGATAAATCAAGTACATGGGCATTTACAGTTTTCCATGGTAACTTCTTACTGAAGTTCTGTGTCCGTTAAAATTTTGGTTAGGTCTAGCATGGTGGTGCAAACCTTTCATACAATTCCTGAGAGAGAGAGGGTCAGCAGGATTAAAGTTGCTTATGCTATATAATGAGAATCGCTTTCTAAACAAACAAACAAGCAAATTAACAAAGATCTTGGAATACAGATTGACAGTGCAACACTTCCTGACAATATGTAAGTCCCTGGATTAGAACCTAATAACAGAATTAAAAAATTATTCTCATTTGGTAATACATTTTTGCATAAAAAGTATGCTTAAGCTCACATGAAATAGCAAAAGTAGCATAAGAAGGTGTCATTCTTGCCATTCACATGTTCCTGACCCTTACACCAACTATGTAAGTGTATCTATTAGATAAAATATATTTTCTTATTTTAAAGCCACATGGTTTTTTCTGTTTTTATAAATCTTGAAATAATTAAGTGTTTCTGTTGAAAGAGAAATAGAGACAGTGGGAACATAATGGCATATGTTCCCTAAGCTTAACTGGTTTTATCGTTTAGTTTTAGCCTAGACATAATGCCTCTAAAAGAGACACCCTTTTCAAACCTATTACTTATTGTCTCCTAATGAGGATAATCAATATTGACTCACCCTGAAGATATCAGGGTTAGATCATCTCTCTGACACTGAAATTTCCTGTAAACACCCGCTCCATTGTCAATAATTTGTGCATGGATTCATGAGACCAAAGTAGAAGTTTACTCACTCATGGCCAGACATATTTTATTTTAATGTATCTTTCTCTGTGATAAATTATTGACTTCTGAAAATGCATTGTTTCAGAATCTTTTTCTATCTACAAAAATATTCATCAGAGTGGCTCTGTACCCTGGCGCAATGTCATCTTTTCTACACAAATCACATGTCTGGCATTTTTATATCCTATCCTTCAGATTCCTCAAACTCTGATGTCAAAACAATTACCTGATTAAGGGACAACACGAAAAACAGATAAGGCATTCTCACAGGCAGCTTAGGCATTTTCTACTTCTTGGTAAAGGTAAAGAAACCAAACAGAAACTGAGCTTTAAGGGCTTTTGACATTTTTTCCTGGGCTTCTCACTTGCTTTCAGCCCTGGCATGCCTTGAGACAGTCCGAGTCCTTGGTGAACCTTTGATCTCACCGTATTTAATTAGGGAAACCAACAGGATCTTGTGTTTGGAGGCCGGCGATGTGTAAAAAGCCATATGTAATGGGAAGCCTGACAAATTGTAGTGAGTATTTTTGGACAGCCAACTTAGAAGGCCTTTTGTTGTCTGTGCACTGTCAGCTTTTGACTCAAGCAGAGTAGATTAACATAAAAAGAGAGTCCTCCATTCCTGGGGCATGCCTGGAAAGCATGAATCTGTCACTTTTGATTCAATTCTTTTTTTTCTTGAGCTGGGTCATGTACAATATAAACCTTTACCATTTATACCCTGAAGCTCTTTTCCCCCTCACCTAGGCTCTACATCTTTAGGTAGTTATCTGCTCAATTTCTTAGTTTTCCCTTAGTAAACATAATATTTGTCATCACTGTACATATATCTTCTGTAAATTAATCCACTAATAAATTTCAATCACATTGTGTCATTATGTATTGTAAAACATAAAATTTAACTTGTACTAACCTGCAGTGGAACCAGGAAAAAAAATGTGCTTTTGAGAGAATTTCCAGTATAAGTTGTGACTAGGAAGTGTTGAGTTTTGTTTTTTGTTTTCAGGTGAATGGCATGTTTCTGATTTTTTACTTATATAGTATACCAGAAGTGGGACAGCGTTTCTACATTTCAGTTTTAAATAACTCCTGACTGCTAAACTTCAAAATCTTAACATGTGAGATGGTTGGAATCAGAGAGCATTGTGATTTGGGTCAAGGACTGGCTATAATCTTGCCTCTTTGTCACTGTTTTTTTTTTTTTTAATAGTTGGGAAGAGATACCATGAGCAAGACAACATGTGAAAGAGAGCATTTTCTTTTGAGGCTCACAAATGCAGATGGTTAGTGTCCTGGCCCATGATGATAAGAAACATGCAGGAAGACATGGTGGCATGGGGCTGTAGTCATAGCTGAGAGTTTACATGTTGAGATAACAAGAAGGCAGAGAAAGGGGTGGGGAAAGATGGGAGGGAAGAGGAGAGAGAGGTAGGGAGGGAGGGAGGATAGAAGGGAGGGAAGGAGAACTAAGCTCTCTGTTAATAGTTTGGGCATTTGAAATTTCAAATCCCATCTCAGTGATACACTTCATCTAACAATGCCACATTTCCTCAACTTTCCCAACAGTTTACCAACTAAGGACCAAGCAGTCAATCATTCTTGATCAAACCAAAACATTCTTACAAGGGTGAGCATTTCTTTGTTCTTGAATAAACTTCTTTCTATTTCTTGGAGATGATTTCCTTATCCCTGATGTAATGTCAAGGAGTGTGTGCTATTTCATCAAAACTTATAAGGCATATGGTCTTCACACCATGAATTATCAACCCTCATCTCTGCTTGATCACCTCCTTTCACATTTTTTAAAATATGATCCTTTAGGGATTGCAATGGTTAGAGGTTGCATTATCTATAATTAAAAATTCCCATCTGTAGTAAAACCATAGACCCCATCTTTGTCCATTCCAGGAAACCTTACCCTAATGACTCTGACTTACTACAAATGTTGTCAGTGGTTAACTGAAGAGCATTGTGCCCTGGATATACTTTATTCTTGCAGAAGCAAATGGAAACTCATAACTTATCATGTGTCACCTGCGTTATCATCCTCAGGTTTTCAAGACTCATGGGTGATGCAAGATATGTGTGGGTCCTCCTGCTACACTCAGTTGGAATTTCATGCTCTTCAATTTTTGATTTATCAAACATAAATTTAATATTTTTAAATGCCATAAGTTTAAATATTCAAACCATTCTACCTATTACATTATGTTATTATCCAATGAACAAAATAAAATGTATGGACTTTGTTTACTTTAAATCAGTTACATAAACAGCTTTAAATTTGATCAAGAATAGATTTCTTTCCATTAATTAACAGAATAAAGAAAGGGTGTTTGCTGTGTAGGGCTTTTAGACAGGTTGCTTTGAATGTATACTAAAACTTTCTAGGCTGTTAAAGTATTTTTTATATTGCTGATTTTAAGTTAACTGGTTGTAAAAAGTAATTGTGTGTGTGTGGTTTATTTTCTTGTCTGTGCACTATGTGCATGAAGCAGTGAGAAGAGGTTTATGGATTCCTTGGACCTGGAATTAAAGGTGGTTGTGAGATGCTCCAGTGTGGGTGTAGAGAACTGAGTCTCTGCAATATCAGCAAGTATTCTTTACATCTTAACTGTCAGTCAAGTCCAGAAATACAATTGTTGTTTAGTTTTTTTTGTTGTTGTTCCTCTTCTTTGAATTATTATTATTATTATTATTATTATTATTATTATTATTATTATTATTATTTGCACTTTTGAGACAGGGTTTCTCTGTGTAACTTTGTAGCCTGTCCTGGAACATGGTCTGTAGACCAGGCTGGCCTCAAACTAACAGAGATCACCTGCCTCTACCTCCAGAGTGCTAGGAATAAAGGGGTGTGTCACCTTCACCCAGTTCATACCATTATTTTTTTTTTAACGTGGAAACATATGCAGAACTTGAAGAAGGTAATCTGTTAATTGGTTTCAATTCTTCTATTAATTCTTTATTAATCTTCCCAAGTGCTTTGAAGAAGAGGTTTATAATAATAGCATGCCCTTAAACGAATTATGAATCTTTACTTAACATTTTATGGCAATTTGGGGTCAAATGCCTGTATTTGCATACTGCAGAGCAAGACAATTATTTTCGTAATTCATAGTGAAATGTATTTGTCATTACGGAATGGTGAAAAATATGTAATATTTTAGAGAGAGCTGTGGATCTAAGTCTTGAACCTGACATATGCAACAGAGACTAAAAAGTACAGGAAGTATTGACTTATAGTTCAATTATTGTCAAGGGGCTCCACCATCATTTGCATTATATGAGAGGATAAGCATTAAGCAAAACAGTGCCTGCAATGACAATATACACATCGCTATAAAAAGAACAGCTGATTTAAAAGAAATACTGAAAATAAGAGGATTAAATAAGAGAAAAGAAGTATTCACAAGGATGTATGATTCTCCAACTCCTGAATTTCTCATGAATTTCTCTAGGTTATTAACATATTTTTAGTAAAATCTACTTGACAGAGTATAAGCCTCACATCTGGTTTAATCACAGGTAGCTTTAGATCAGGGAGAATATTTCTTTATGGTTAATCTATCGTAGCACTAAAAATCAAACCCTGCGGAGGTTTTTATTTTGTGTCCAAATAAAATTTACATTTGTACATAGCTGGTTTCAGTAAAAATTAAAATATGTGATGCAGGTTAGAACACACACGATGTAAGAAGGGGTAGGGCGTCTTCAAAAGAAGAGCACACAATGGGACTCATCTTCAGCTTACGCAGTTCAAAGTGTTCTTTGCTTTGCATCCCAGCAACGGCATTAGGCAGGCATCAAGGCAACAATATCAACCTGATCACAAAATAAGGAATTATTGGTGTGGTCTCTGCACTGCCCTTGATCTGTGGTTGTTAGACAATGCTTTTCTTGAATTTCCTAAGTGAATGAGGACAAAATATTGTAGCACCTGAATTTATAGGCATAAATATTGGAAATTAAAAACTCCAATTGTAGTATATTAGTATATAAGATTGGTATTCACAGAATCAGTGCTTATTATAAACCTAGATTCAACCCGTGCTTTCTTATATGTGTAATATCACTTTTAGCACACAAAGGTAGCCTTTTGATTTTGTTTAGTAAAATTGCATTCTTAGATATTGTCTTTGAAATATAGCCATAAATACCATGTTTTATAACTTCTGAATTTATTGTGCTCAGGATAAAGCTAATTGGTAATTTTAGAAACTCCATATTTCATGGATATACCCTGTATTAATCAGGCTTCTTTAGAGAAACAGAATTTACAGAATGAATCTCTTTCTCTCTGTGTATATTAGATAATATATAATATAAATTTTAATGAATCACCTGTATTTACATACATTAAGAGGGAAATGGAGGTATAGATAGATATTAAATGAATTTATTAAATTCATTTATTCAGTTATTAAATGAATTTCTTCATAGTCCCAGCTCTAAAAGAATGGAAAAGGTGACATAATCAGTAATATCATTGTGTATTGATGCTAATTTCTATTTTAAGTTCAATAACTTTTGTTTCTTTTTGTCAACAAGATAGATCTATTATAAAGCAATCACATGTCACTCATGGAAAACAACAAAATAAATCTTTCTTATCCACTTTGCTCATAATGTGATTGTACTGCTTCCTTTTCAGTTTGCTCAACAAACCCCTTAATATTAGATCCTCTTTTCTCAACAAGGTCATAATACTGAAATTTTAGGTTTTACATTATTTTCTCAGTTTACAAAGCATTTTCACCTGTACCTATTCATTTTAGCACTAAAACAATACTGCAAAACATTTCTTTTTATATTAAATGTACATTCAAAAGCTTATGGCAATTAAGGGATTTGACCACAGCAACACAACTAGGAAGTAGCAAAGCTGAGATTTGAAATAAGTTTATATAACATGTTTGATCAGTTCTCTTTTCATTCATTTAGAATTTCTCTCATGAGCCAAGCAATCTTTAAGTACCAAGACTTTGTAATGAAAGCTAAGTAGACGAATCCAATGTCCTCATGAAATGTACATACTAGCAAGGTGAGAACAATCATAAATGAGCATTTTCAAGTAGAAAACATTTCCACAGTCATTTAGACTGAGGGATGTAATTGAAAGTGACTTAAGGAGAATTTGGTTGTTCTATCATATCACATTTCTTGAACTGACTTGCCATTAGTGGCATATTAAAAAGGTTTTACAAAAAGTATCTAGATGGAAACAGGAGATTTCAGTTCATATTCCTTCAGTGTAAACATTCATTATAATAATAGCATATTTCTTCTTGGGCTTTTATTTGTATTTAAACAAATATGAAGGCAAATGATAGAATTTATAGACATGTCCTAGAATATGAGCCAAAGTATATGGCATGATTCCCTGGCATATAATACATCAGAGAGCAAGATTTAAAAGTACAAGTGTATTTGTAAAGCATGTAAGAAAGGTTCATCTTATTCTGTTTCATGAGTGACATGGCTTCTTTACAAATATAGCAAAATGGAAAGAAAGTATTTGCCTTCAGGTATAACATATCAGTTTGTACGTAAATATTTGCTACTATATACCTTACTTGATTATTAGGAGTTATAGAGCTAAGAAACATATATGGTTTTGGAATAAAACCCAAACATCTTGAAGTCCAATTTCTCATAAGAATCTTGCATACGTACATGTATAATGTGTAATAGATATCCCATACATAACATTAGAAGACGAAATTTTTAAATCTGGATGACATGTCTTGATATATTTTGCTTCTAATGTTATGTATGGGATATATACTATCTTTGCAATAATTTCTGAGTTGCTGAAATGCTAACAACTACCCCACACAACCAGCTGTACAGCAGTTCTCAGTGCTCTAAAACTCCAGTTGCAGGATATCTGGAGCCATTTTCATGCCTCTGTGGACAATGTGTGGATGTCCTGCACAGACATACATTTATAGCTGTAAACTAAAAGTAAATAAAATCTCAAACATGTAAAATACCAAGAAGATTGAGATTTATAGAAGAAAGTCTTAGTAATTCAGCATTCTGAAGTTCTAGGAAATGACCGCTGTACTGGCTCAGTTATATGTTGATGAAGACCTCTTGGCAATGATGCAAATTAATTTTAGAGTAGAGAGAATGAGTATGGCCAAAATTAGATTTATTTAAAAGTCTCTTTGTGAGAAATGCTATGGTGGAAAATTCTAAAAGTCTGGTGAAGTAAATTATTCTACATATCAAGTGATTGTTGACTTGTGAAAGTATTCATAATGCTGTGGGCATGTTGGAAGTGTTTATTTTTTCTGTGAAACATAAATTATGGATAAAGAGACAATCTATGATATTTATAGATAATAAGTAGATAGAATGATAGATGATCAGGCAAAATTCATTTAAAACAGAAGTAGTTGTGGACATTTTCTAGAGAGAGAACTGATGGGATCAAGTGTTGTTAACCAAGTATGAGGAGTGTAGAAGAGAAGGCAGAGGGATGGGATTGACCAGGTGGAGCCTAGAATATCAAACAAGTAAAATGGTGGCTAAAAGAGGATTCTGCTAAAGTGAGATTGGCATGTCTATATCTCTATTTACACTCTTTTTTTGGGGTTTTTTTGGGGGTTTTCAAGACACAGGGTTTCTCTGTGGCTTTGGAGCTTGCGCTGGAACTAGCTCTTGTAGACCAGGCTGGTCTCAAACTCACAAAGATCTACCTGCCTCTGCCTCCTGAGTGCTGGGATTAAAGGCGTGCACCACCACCACCTGGCTATTTACACTCTTTGAGCATCATTTTGATGTATTTTGGATTCCCTGAGGTGCTTCTCCATCCAAAGTAGAATATTTAATAAAGGCAGAAGCCACTTTTAACCTTCTGTGTGGACTCCCAATCTTATATGGAGTGTTAGTATACTCCGGGTATTGGTGACTGCTTTTAAATGTTGAAACCAGGAAAGGATAACTCCTCATTTCACAATTTATTTTTCTGTCTGTATTTCTTAGTACCAGAAGTTAGGTGGAAGCCATCATAGGGCCAGCAAAACAAACAACAAATAAATACACTGTGCAAACTCCCAGTCCCAGAAATATAAAGCAAAGGAGAGAGAGCAGCTGTGGGAGTGAAGGACACCATGTAAATAACCAGATGAAACAGCAGGCAGGCAAAAGGCACCTATGAGGTGAGGATGAATGTGTAAGGAAAGACAGCAAAGCAGACCAGCAGGCAGAAGTGAAAAATGGCCACAAAAATGAAACATGCGTGAAAGGGAGAAGAGAAGGCATAGAATACATACATTAAGAGTATACAAGTTTTTAACTTTGAGCAATCATGAAAAGACTTTTCCTGACATTTCTACAGTGAAATTGTGTATTTGATTTGCTAAAGAAAAGCTGAAGAAATTGTACTGAAGTGTATCACTGGTGTTCTATGAGGCGTTGCCCCCCCAGCTGTAGTATTAACTAGTCCTTGACTAGTTAATTGTCTCATAGCAACAGCCACTTGATTCCCTTGATAGTCACCACATAGAAATGAAAGTTTCCATAATTTGTGTCTAATATATTGGCTCTCACATATCATGTTCCTTTTAGAGACACTACTTTGTCAAACATCAAGAGGACAAAAAAAGGTATCTTTCTCAAGGCCTTGTTTCAGTGTCACTTGGTAGAAACAGTCTGCAGTCATTTATTTATTTCACTAGAGTTATTTACTAATCCTTTGATTTTGTCAATGTCTCATGCCACCCAGTCTTACCTTAAATTTGTGATGTATCCAAGGTTGTTATTAAATTCCTGATCCTCGCTATTCAACCTCAAAGAACACATTATTTTTATCATAATAAATAAAATTAAGACTAAAACCATATACTTCCTATATCTATGTCATCATTGACTTTGGATAAGAACATTATCCATACACATATAATATGCATTCATTTATTCAATATATGTCAATATCAAGACAAATCACATAATATTCTTAGGAAAATTTATTATTTGGTTATTAAATCAGTTAATGATTTTTTTAATTTAAATCTAAAAGATTTTGGAGGATGATTGCCCCTTGTTTTGTGGGTAGAACAATGGTCTACTGGGATATAATTATATGAGTCATTCTTTGTTCTGTCACTTATTTGTGCTTTTTGTTTTTATGTAGGATGATCCAAAGTATTAACAGCTGAAAACAATGCCTTTCTTTGGATCCTTGATTTTATTACTCTGACACCTCTCTTAAATGTTCTGCATAAGACAAATCAGAGGTCATACTCAATAAACCGGGAGTTCAACAGTCAGTGACTGTCTTCCATGACACTTTTATTGTTTTTATTTCCAGTTTGTTTACATGATATAAAGTAGATATTTTGTACAACTTCTGTTAAGTTCAGAAACAATCTACTTATGATTAGTATATTCTTTTAAATGAAATAATGTAAGAGGTGGTCATCATTCTATGTTATTTTGTTGAATTCATGAAGTAAACTTGGGAAGAAACAATTATTCTCTGCCCCTTGTTACTTGTGGCAGGTCATAGAGCTGGCACTGGGAACACTGAGAGAACTAGTCCAGCCCCATACCGGCCACAACACACAGGAGAGCAGGTCTGGTACCCTGCCTGGACAGCACACTAGAAATAACCTTTTTATCAGGGGTGCAAGTGAGACAGTCTTCGGGCCTGAAAGAGGGAGAGCTGACTCTGCCCTGCCTTGTATGTCCCCTACAGCAATCAGTAGTAAGAACGCTGCACCTTGCCTGGGAAAAAGAGTAGAGCTAATCCTGGCGATATGAGTGAGGGACACCCGAATCTGAGGGTCCAAAAGTAGGAGCATTGACCCATATCCTTAAAGCAGGCTGCCTTGGGTGAGCTAGCCAAGGTTGTGATGAAGAGTTCACCCAGGTAGTGACAATGAAGGAAAGAAAGCGAACTGACCAACCCAGCTACCTCCCAGACCAAGAACCGGTGCTATGAATTAGCTCACTCCAATATCAATCATATTTGTGAACTGTTGGAACATATGAAGGAGACAAATATACAGATACAAAACAGTAAGATCTCCATGACACAGAATACCAACAGGATGAAACCCAGTGAAATCCCATAATCAGTAGTGTAGCAGAAACCAGAGGCCTTGAGCCAGACCAATAACTTGTTGCAATGAACACTTGCAA
>JAQHUG010000410.1:1100709-1129235 GCA_028555095.1 Dicrostonyx torquatus
AGGTTTCCTCAGGTCCATGCCCTTTAATGTCATGCTGTATTTCCTTCCTGAGACATTGATTCTAATAGTTTGGAAGCATTTACCAGTAGTTTGAAATTTACTTAGAATCTTTTGGTTTCTGGTCTTCAAGCTTAAGAAGAAACTGTATATATATATATATATATATATATATATATATATATAATGTAACGGTGTATATATATATAATGGTTTCTTTGGATGTTTGACTTGCAAATGGTAGATTATGGGATTGCTCAACCATCATAGCCATATTGAATCAGTTTCTCTTACTAAATCTCTTTCTAGATATATATATATATATATATAATGTAACGGTGTATATATATATAATGGTTTCTTTGGATGTTTGACTTGCAAATGGTAGATTATGGGATTGCTCAACCATCATAGCCATATTGAATCAGTTTCTCTTACTAAATCTCTTTCTAGATATCTATATATACTATATTGACTCTGTTTTAAAGGATACTAATGTACTTCCCTTGAAGTTAAGCCCACTGGAGTATTCAAGAATCAAGTATGTCCCGAATAATGAGCTCTCATTTAAAGAGGATCAAAAGAAAAAAAGTGAAAAGCAAGAAAGGTGATTTTAGTATGGCAAAATTAAAAATCAAAAAGGGCCAAAAATTGGCCTGCCAATTCTGAGAATTGTATTTATAATAATTATAATGAGAAAGAAAAAACTCTTTCTTGTATATTATTTTTCATTTTTATTATTAAAGAAAAGTTAACATTTAAATGGGAAAGTTAGCACTTGCTGTTGGTAAGAACACATTCAACAAAAAGTAACAGAAAAAAATTGTTAGAGTGTAAGCTCATTACTTTTCATATTCACTACTATCTTCTTTAAACTCTGAAAGACTAAAGTATGTGGCAGTTAAAATACAGAAGTGTGATCATTAAAATTAGAAAATAAACAGAAAAATTGGACAAATGCATTTGCAAGTTTGAGATCATATACATATATTTACATATATGTTGATAAATGTTTGTATGTACACACACACATATGTGTGTGTGTGTGTGTGCTAACATATTAGCATTTCTACATACCAAGATCTTGATTCAGGGGTTGAATGATTTTCCAGAGTCTATTAACACAATAACAGTATTGGAGCACCTCGAAAGCACGGTGGTGGTGATGACAAACTAATACAAAACCATTAAATACGTCACATCAGGCTAGATCAATTGTCTTTTTTGACTATACGTTCATAGAATTGCAGCAGACTGAAAGAAAATCATTTTCAATAAGCTGTTTGACAGAGCTTCACATGACACCCTGCTGTGTAGAATGGAAAAATGTACACAGCATGGCAAATCGGGTAAATGAACAAGAACAAAGAGCAATCAACAGGACTCAAGTTCAAGTAATTTTGACATGTTCCACGAGTTTTCACTGACTGTCGCCATTGTCATATTGTTATGAATTGGATGCAAACTCTGATAAAATTCTTAATATATTTGTGTAGACATAAAGCTGAAAATAAAAACCAATATTGTGGACAATGAACTCTCTATTCTAAAAGGTATGTGTAAGCTCAAAAAATGGACCAAATGTAAAAGCTTAAAATACAAAATAATGGAACATGATGGGTAGAAAAAAGTACCTAAAATCGAAGGAGGGAGAAGAAGATAAAGTCCAAATGACAAATTTGTACTTCTGATAAGAGAATAGAAATGCTAATTAGGAGAGAGATTGTGACGAATGAACACTATAATTGAAATATGTTAATTAATGCCAATCATTAAAAAAGAACTGGATTCAAAGTTGGCTACTCAAATCATCAGGATTTGCACTATTTCTCTAAACCTTCAGCTTAAATTGAAGCATATTCTAAATTCTTTTTTTTTTTTTAAAAAAATAATGGATTGTAACCGGTGGTACAACAAGACAGAGAAAGCATTATGGCTTCTGCCTTGGTTCCTGGAAAGTTCACTCTGGATGAGCCATGCTGTCATGTAAGCCAGAATTTTACCATGCAATCAGGTGTTCAGATTCACTGCACTGACAGGGATGACCTTGACCAGACAAGGCATAAGAGATTGAAGTTGAGAAGCCTCTAGGTGACACCAGTCTGACTTGCAAGCTGATTGTGACCACATGTAAGATTTTTAGCAATAACTGTCCAGCTGAGTCTGCCCATCCCCAGACACATGAGAAACAATAATGCATTATGTTAGACACTCATTTTAATAACAGCTTACTACAATGCAGAGACAATTGGAATGAGGGAAAATTGAATTTAGTGTCTGTGTACATTGATATAACTATGATCTGTGTATGATGGGAATGGCTGGGAGGGGAGCTATTTTCCTTTTCTCTTATTTCAGGTGACACAACATAGAGAATATGTTGCTGCGCTCAGACATCTGTGCTGGATTTACCAAGTTTACTTACAAAAATTTCCCAGAAGAGAAAAAAATGATAATTATGGTAAATATTTGTAAAAGAAATGCCAGCCAGCACAGAACACTTAGTTTGGAAAAAGAGTAAGTACAGACACAGTACTCCTCATCTATGCATATGGACTACATGCCTCTCCTACTTATCATTGAACCAACTTGTCATTAAGTTAAGAAAAATCAGATAGACATATTTTTTTGTTTTATAATTCCAGTTTCTGTTGTGGTTACGTTGGGCAAAGTGAAATATTCCTTAGAGAATTCCTACCCAGTGTTTTCATCCAAACAACACTCAGCAATAACTCGAATCTTACTACAGCTTTTATTGGTGCTACAAAAACAAAATATCCCTTTCAGAACATATTTTGCTGCCTAAACTGATGAATGAAGTGCTTTCCAATACAGCAAGCTAAGATTAGCTAAATCTTTTTGGTCTCACACACTATTCAGAAAGAGTTGTCACTATACATTGACCCTGTCAGAAAAGCAGCTGTAGCCTTGAAGATAGACTAAGTCATTAGGCTGCAATTCACAGTCCTGGTTAAAATTAAAGGAAAAATTTTGTTATAGTTAATGGAGATGTATATTTAAACAAATAGGAGGAGAAAACTATTGAAAAATGAAGGAGGTAAGGTTAAATGTTTTTGATCATGTTCTTTGCAATTTTGCGTATAACGTAAATTACCATCAAATGTTTTATATTTGGTAATCATTTTTATTCTGAAATAATCACATTTATTGTTTAATGCTTTACAAATTACCTGTGTAATTAATCAGATGAGAATTCAATGTCTGTTTCTCAAGCATTAACATAGGGTTTGAATACTCCAGGGAAAACTCATACATCTAAGTGGTGACTTTCCCTATGAATACTCTACTGTCTGTACCTCGGAATTCAATTTTCGACTCTAGTTCTCTCATTCTCCTTTTCTCTCTGAGTTTATGGCATTCATTGTGTGAAGAACCAGCCAGGACAGCTATGTGTGTGCCAGCATTCCAATTATTTTTAAACCTATATTTTTAAATTTGAGAATTCCATATGTGCGTATAAATGATTATAATGAAATCCTATTTTCATCTTTCTAACTCCCTTCAGATTTTCCAGGACTAGGCCCATTCCTTGATTTAAGGCATTTTATTTTATTTTTCCATAACACCTAAGTCCAATTAGGGCTTCCAATATAGGTTTTATAAGTATGGGAACGTCCAATAAAGCATGAAAAAGAATGAACTTCCCAGGTATTATAATAATGGACCAACACATTTCATTTTATAATAAACATCTCAGTTTATGATAATAGTTATAGCAGCATATGAAGATTAATGCACTAAATGTTGAATATGTGCTTTTTATAGTTTATTAGATTATATTACTCATTATATAGAGTATTTGAGACATTGTTTATGACACAGAAGTCGAGAAGAGAAAAATTCATTTTAGCCTCATGAAATATCATAGAGGTAAAAGAAAGAACGCAAGGGTTAGAAGAAAAGGGTGAGGGCTACATCATACTGTCTTCTTGATATAACTTAGCCACTCTAGTCAATAACTCATGTAGCTTTGGTCATCTGCAATGAGCTAGTGCAAGAATAGGATCTGTCAGTATCATCTATGAATGTGGCTGGAGCTCATTGGGTTCTACAATTCCCTGTGGAACTATCAGCTACTGAAGGATTCTGGGGGAGGAAGAGCCAGTATCTTCATATGTGCACACAATGGTGAGCCCACCAGGCCCTATTAGAAAGTGTCATACCATGGTCATACAGACAGACATAGTAAAAGTCAGACAAACATAAGAAAGTGAAAATTCATAAAAAAAGATCTGCAGGGAAGAGGTATGGGAAAGGGGTGGGAGAGAGTGTGGGAGTTGAGAATAATCAGAATGCCTTGTGTATGTGTAGAAACAAAGAACAAATTTAATTATTAAAAATATGTGACTCTTATTTCATAATGTAAACGCTGTGAAAGGATTGAGTTGTATCTATAGGAGTGTCCGGATGAAATTTATTCATTTCTAGGCAAATTAAAATTAATAAAAATCCTGATGAGAAAAAGAAAGCAAATCTTTTCCCATATTATTTAGTTAATTTAGTGAGCAGTTGGTTTTCATCTGTGTGTCATGATATGAAGTATGACTCGCTTATGGATTAGGAAGGGATGAATCTTTCCACTTGACCCTGCTCTATTTACATGCAGTGTTGTCTTGTGTATATGAGAAGACAAGGCAATTATGCTTTTTCTTTTAGAAGTCCAAAAATAATTCACTGACATTAGTTTTAATGAGTAACAGCACAATCTCCTTAACCAATTCTAGTAACGATGACATCATCCAGTTTTGGAGTAAAATCTTAAGAAGAGAATGCTTTCACTGAGGTGGTGTCTGAGAAACTGAAAAGTTATAGGACTGAAAAAGCTATGTTGAAAGGTAAACTTTTCATTGCAGTAATAAAAGTGGAACTTGGGAGGAATTATAGTTACAACCCTATTCTGGTAAAATAAAAACAAAGCAAAGAAGGAAACAAAAGAAAACTGAGAAAACAAAAATAATTCTCCAATCCTTTCATACAGAAATGTATTTGAAAATGGTTGAATGTTCACATATTTTGTAGTTATATTCAGGAATTTTGCAACATTCTGCCAATTAAAATAAAACATCTGCTTCAGTGCAAGCATATAAAAAGCTTAGCAGTTAGTATCTCCCTCTTTACATCAAGACAATAGCTGAACAAACTAAAAAATCTCTTTTTGAAGCTCATCAGAGAATTGAGATCACAGCACAAACTCTCATTGAACTCTGGAGAAACTGATGCCTTAGTCCTCTTGCTATAAAAAAAAACACAATAAACAGGGTCTAAAAACAAAGTGATTAATTTGTCACAGTGCTGGCATCTGTTAAGTTTGGGATTAAGATACTTGAAGACTTGGTGTCGGAAACATAAATTTGCTGACTCACTGCACAACCTTTTCACTTGTCCTGTTGAAGAACTTTGGTAAGATCATGTTGTCCTTACTCTATTTACTGTCTGCTTAGATTCTCCTCAGTTCGTGCCCTACCTCAGAAGGATCACATCTGCCTTGGTATCACATTGGGGATTATCTGTGACTCTGACTGTTGTCCAGATGTGGCAACCAGAATAGTAAGTATCTCCACAAGATCAACATAAAGTATAATAACTAATAAATGTATAAATCAAAGGTAATTGTCATGTTGTGTCTGAACAAAGCACTGTGTTCTCCTGGAACAGATGTTGCAAGGTTATTCTGACCCTCTTCTAAGATTGATGTACTTGTGATCTTTTGCTTAAAAGCACTGTACACATGAACCCCAGTAACAATAATCTCTCTGACGCACTAGCCTACCAAAGATAAAGGACAGCTACGCTCTTAAAGGATGGTTACACTCTTTATAGGCTTGACTTAAGTTGGTCCATAATTTTCTTGTGTGGATTATTTCATTCATATAGCAGCAGCG
Organism: Dicrostonyx torquatus; assembly: GCA_028555095.1. Taxonomy (NCBI): domain Eukaryota; kingdom Metazoa; phylum Chordata; class Mammalia; order Rodentia; family Cricetidae; genus Dicrostonyx; species Dicrostonyx torquatus. The sequence continues at coordinate 1,106,610 of JAQHUG010000410.1, forward strand.
AGAAAGGCACTGTCCAGAACTACTTTTGTACAAATAAAATTCCCACTGAAGATAGTCCCACTGTTATGATCTAGTCACTTCCAAAATATCTCAACCTTCAAATATCAGCACACACTCTTATAGGTTTTGTTGATACTAATGGAAGTCTTAAACAGAAATGGAGGAGGAATGCACTGCAGAGTGGGAACATGGTGGTCTCAAGGGAGGAACTGAGAAAAGAAGGAGAAACTGTGGCTAGGATGTAAAATAAATAAATAATAAATAAATAACTTTATTAAAGAAAGAGAGATGATATTTTAGGGGGGTTTCAGCCCATAGTAACTACTCAATAAAGGAGTGGGAGTCATAATCTTGTAATCTACCAGAGATGTTGATGAAGCTAAAAGATGGTAAGAAAACCCAAGTTGCAAAGTAGTCAACGTCTGGGGAATAATTATATATAATTATATATTTCCATGTATTTGAAGAACTCTCAAGGACTACATACAGTCTGAGGGAATCTTGCATTTGACATTTCACCTATAGTAATTCCACCTGGGTTTCATAGCAAGGAGACAAGGAAAATACATTCATGACTTTGCTGGAAAGATCAAAGAATATCAATGCTATAACACAAAGAATTAACCACAACAGTGAGCTTCTCTAAAAGGCAAGGGATTTTATTACCATTTGTTTTACCTGACAAGGAACAAAGCCACCACAACAAACATGAAGTACCTGATTGACTCCTCAGGGGAAGAAATGATTGAAGGAAGTGTGTGTCACTTTGAACATATGCCAATAATAATTTCTAAAACACTGAGAGATTAAATATAAAATAAACAGAATATATCATATGCTACTCTGTAATTCAATGAGTTTTACTATATACACAATTATACAACAGAGATTTTAGAAGTAAATGGAAGAAAAACATAGCAAAAGAAGTATTAGAAAAAAGAATGGAAAAAAACATTCAAATTAGTGGCATAACACCAAGCAAGATGAATTCTGTATGATGAATACACTATACCAGGTGGTAAATTTCACACCCAAGCAAACAATATGAAAACAAACAATAGTAAACAAAGAAAAAAGGCTAAGATGAAAGTGAGACAGGATAATAATTTTTGTCTGAAGCCATGAAAAAGGAGAATTTTGCAAGGAAATTTTGAAGAGCCAAAATATAAAAAATGTAAAATACACCTAAACCATTAACCTTGAACTTCAGCAAAACTAACCTTTAAAGGTGAAACAGATTAGATTTTTCCAGAAAATAAAAGCAAGTGAATTTATCATCAGTACATATACAGCAAGACTCAAAAGTTTTATATCTAGGAATAAAGCAACCTAGGCCAGAAATTCAGTTTTATATAGAGAAAGGGAAAGTATTAAAGAATAAATAATTGGAGCTGTATATTTTTACATCCTATTATTAACTTACTTTTAAAAATATCACTGTTCAAATTTTTTATTTGTAATAATGAGCAAGTTTACTAAATGAGTATGTTGAATTCAGTATTATATGGACAACAGTATCACAAGGTAATTTAACAATCCATTTAACAATATAAGGTGTTTGCAATGATCCAGCTTCATATTTAATGAATATTAAGTAAAAATATAGATGACCTAATAGATTATCGGATTATCATAGAATAACAAAATCATTTTATACCTAATCAAAGTAGACCAAGTAGAAAAAAAATATGGCTGGAGAGATTAAATAAGTCTAATAAAAAGAAAGCAGTTATAAACTTCACAAATATCATATTTTATGTGATATCTTGTATGAATCATGATCTGTCCATTTTACACAAAATTAAGTTTGGTATTTCTGTGAGTGGATTTTAACATGAGACATGTATTTAATTTGGTAGATCAGTAAAGCTGCCTGCCTTTTGTAGTATGGTGGGCCTCATTAAAAAATCATCTGAGGGCTTAATTGGAAGAAAAGTCAATTGGTGGCTCTCTCATAAGTAGAAGAGAAGTCATTCATTTCCATCTTTCTATGAACTTGGGTGTTGGCCTTTTCCTGTTCTTTCAGGGTAAGACTGATACATTTGTCTGTTCTGGATCTTAAGTCTGCAGAACTATGCTGTTGGCTTTCCAAATTTTACCATGGTGTGAATTCCATCAGCATGTAACACAAGCCATATTTTGGAATTTTAAATTTAGATGTTTTCTTGTACAGGATATATATATATATATATATATATATATATATATATATATACTTTGGAATAACAAAGTAATGATAAGTAGCAAGAACTGTACTTGTCAGCAAAATTATCATAAAAACAAACAAAGCACTGCATCGTGTTTTAATACAACTATTTTTTGAAAATTTTTGGACATCATTATGTCTACAAAAGACATATATGTTTTGTGTATATATCCACAAAGTGAATGAAAACTTAGTGAATGTTGTTTTGGATGAAGTTCCCAAATATATACCAAGTTCTTAGCATAGTAAAGTAATCTGAAATATGATGTTATTTAGTCAGTTAAAAGTACTAAATATATTGAGTTATTGGTAATATAATTTATGATTGTTTTAGAAAATATAACTATTGCAAGATGAGGCATAATAATAATTCCACTAGAAGATGAAGAATGTCTATATGGTTATGTGGATATATATATATATATATATATATATATATATGTGTGTGTGTGTGTGTGTGTGTGTGTGTGTGTGTGTGTGTGTGTGTGTGTGTATGTATATATCATACTGTATCTGCTTCTGTTACCACTGTAAATATTGATTCAGGCTGATGATTATTTTAAATATGAACTGTTTAAAGACATAGATGGAAGATTTTAAAGAAAAATCTAAAGGTATTTTAGAGAAGTGGATTTGGAACAAGGAAAATATCAGTGATTAAGAGGAACATTGAATAATGATTAAAGAGTAAATTCTTCAAGGAGAAATAGCATGTCTTCACCGACATCTAAATATATAAAATCAACTGCAAAGTGAAAACTGACAGGACTGAAAAGGCTTAGTGCTGAAAGCTTAAGAACTTCTGTTTCAGCAATAGATCATACAGGAAGAACATCATTGAGGGTAGAGTTGGCATGAAAAGAAAGATCAATCAACCTAATTTAACTGACATATATATGAAATATTCCTACCACAAAATGCATAGTCTTCTCAGTCTCACATAGAATACTCACCAAGAAAGACCAAAATGAAGATTGTAAAACATAACTTAGCCAATTTAAGAGAATGGAGACCAGGCAAACTACATCGGCAGTGGAGTTAACATAAAAATCAACAGCTGGAACACCAGTGGGACAATACAAGCACTTTCTGATTAGATAATGTAATGATACATAACAGAATCGCCAGGGAGAACACTCAAGAGGAATTTCAATATTTTTTTAGGACATGCTGTAGTAACTTAGTGGGAGATTGCTTGTCTCAGCATGTACAAAGTTCTGGTTCAAAGCCTGGGACCATAATTTAAAACTATTGTACCCATGAACTCATAGCAGTTGTAGTTACTTACCTGACCAAGACATGCACAAGACCACGGCAACATCGATGGTGGAGATGGGCTCTGAACCCCGACCCAAACTGAGAAACTACTGATTGCTGATGGGCAGCAAGAATAACTGTTGCCGTGTGTTCCAACACCATGCTTCCTGCATTACAGTAATCTGACACCCAGGCACATATGGACAATTCTAAATGAACTTAGCAGTTATCAACAGCAGAAAGAGAGAAGAAAGAAATATGGAAATGGAGTTGTTTGGGAGGTTGCTTGTAAGATATTAGGGCATTGAAGGAGAGAAATAGAGTGTGTAGCTACTCACATTTTATTGTACATATGTGTGTAAAATTTAAAGACAAAAACAAAGTGGGAATGAATTGTACAAAATTTTTCTGAAAGGTTACTGAAAATAAAACTATACTTTAAAAATGAAAAAAATGAAAATGAGATGAAAGTTAATAAAATTTTATTAGTTGCAATAAGGGCTGAAATAAATGTGTATTATTTGTTTATATATTTGAAAATAGCTAAAATCCATGTCTTAATCTTTCACCATTAAAAAACAGCAAAAGAAAAACAATTCAACAGGAGGAAAGAGCTAAAATTTAGGGATGCCAAACAAATTCAACACAAACAGAACAAAGAAGTAAATGACAGGAAATGATTCTCCAGGATGGAGCTGATAAACTTCAAAGAAAAAAAGATAACCAAGAAAAAGGAGACAAAGTAAGAATTCATAATTGAAAGAAAGGTTATGTGGCCACATTAAAAGATGCATATTTAAAAGACAAGGATGTTTTAAATACCTCTATATTCTAAAATTTAATAATATTTACCAAAGTGAACATTTCATTGAAAATCATAAGACACTAACACTAGCATAGAAAACAGGGACACTTCATTGAAAGTATAGCTTACTTATTCTTTGAGAATTTCAAAAAAAATTGATGAAAACTATCCCACGTCCCTTCCAACTCATCTCAGATCTTATCAGCATGCTCCCCTCCCAACTTTATTTCATCAGTGTTTAAATAACTACTGCAATTAATATTGTTCCAACGTGTGTGAGAGCAGGCTATCCCCTGAAGTATAGGCAGCCCACCAGGAGCCATAACAAGAAAACTGAATATCCTTGTCTTTGCAGCCATCAATTGCCAAGAGCTTCTCAGCTAGGGCTAAGGTTCCTGAGATCATCCCTCAAGATAGGACAATCTTAGTAATCCTGTATGCATTAAAGGAACAGAAATGATAGTTCATAATGTTCCCAAAAGAAAATTTCAGGATGCCAGTATTCACAGATAAATGTCAGCAGATTTAAAAAAGATATAACTCTAATTCTCCACAATCACTTTCAGAAAATATGATTGGCAGCATAATTTTCCAACTAATTGTGTGATGCTATGATGACCCTTATGTGGAAATAACATATGAATATAAAAAAGAAAGTAAACCCCTAAGCAGTAGCTTTCTTTGATGATGACTAAGGAAAAAAATCAAGAAATTATTATCAAATATATTTCAATGATGACAAATGAATTATAATCAAATAGAGTAGAATTAGTGTGAATATATTAATTGGCATCATATTTGGGTAAGACTTGAAGTGACTTGGAAAAAAATCTCAAAGAAGAAAATTTATGTGATAAGATCATTATAATAGCATTTTTAAAAATGCAAAACAAATGTTCATATAAAAATATCAACAAATAGAAGTGGAGAATCTGCTGAATTTGGTAAAAACAGATGAAAATTAATAGAGCTGACACCATGCTTGTTGCTGAAAGTCTAGATGTTTTCTTTCTGAAATCTACGATTGGAATTAAGACATTCAAGTCTCCTCTTAGCACCATTATTCAACTTAATACTGGAAACTTTTCAAAGTTCAATGTACTAAATAAAAGAAATATCATATATGTCTTGAAAGATATTGGCCCAGTTCTATTCACAGATGATTATCTAAGTAGAAAATCCCAAGAGGTGGATGAGAAAATCTCCTAGTATTGATAATCAAGTTAAATGGGTTATAGGCTATAAGAAGAAATAAAAACATTCACTTTTGTAGGTACTAGCAATATATATATATAGAATTAGAATATAAAATATAAAAATATGCCATTTACCATAAACACTGAAAAAATAGTTGAAATTTAAAAAAATTGCAAACATTTATAAAGCTAATTTGTGGAAAACTAAAAATTCTGGTTTAAGAATTCAAAGATGACTCAAATAAGTGGACACCTTAAATTGGCATTGCTGAATCTACGAACATGTAGGTATTTCTTCCTCAAATAATATCAGCTAGAATCTCAGGATGCTGTTACATAGAATGCCAAGCTGAATAACCAGTTAATATTAGAAATCCATTTAGGAAATCCTACAACATAACAAGAATAAAAGGAACACGAATCTATTTTAAAACTAACTATGCATGTACAGTAATCAAGATAGCAAAGAATGGAAAAATAGCAGCATTTAAGACACAGTAATACAATACATAACCCATGAAAAGTAACCAAAATTATAATCAAGTGCCTATGACAGAGCAACTATCTTTTCACCAAATGACTTTGGAATAATTACATATACATGTTAGAAGAAAATAAACTACTTCTATATAGTTTTTAATCTATGTAACTGCCTACATGTAATCTAGATCTATTTACCCTCTATATGTATGTGTGGTACACACATATACATACATACATATACCTACATACCCTATATTTTCATTAAACTCATTTCAAAATGGATCACAGACCTTTAGGTAATGCACAAAAAAAATGCCTTTCAGAATGGTTATATAACTAATAAGTGACCTTGGAATTCACAATAGATTTCCTCCAAGAAGCAAATAAGTCCATACTAATCAAGAGGAAACCTTCAGACAAATCCCACTGTGGAACATTCTACAGAATATCTCACCAACATTCTTCAAGGTTATCAAAAACAAAGAAATGTTGCAGCTAGAGATTCTTAAGGAAATATTCAAAATAAATGTAATATGGCATTCTGGAATACCTTAGGGAGATGCAGAAAAAAGGGCATGGAGACTGTGGACAATGTTTAAACAGTGAATCAAAATTCTCCATTATTTGCAGGTCAACAGGAGTCCTCTCCAGTCCCTCTTTTTCAATGTCTTTAATTCTAAATTATCTACAACTGTATTAAAATATATTAAGTTTTTGAGCTATCAAAATGTAAAAGTTTTAATTAATAACAATTTAAGGCATATTAATGAACCTCTATATTTGTAACAGTGTTGGTGTGACTCAGACACAAAATAGTCAGATCACACTCTTTATGATAACTCATTGCTAGTTACCATTAACCAAACTAAAAAGAAGTGGATCCCTGGGTTAATATTAGATAAAAAATAAAATCTTACACAATTCTAATGCTTAGGCTAATGAAGAATTTTGAGGAATGAATTGCCTTAAAAATAATCTTGGAAATGACTTTTACATGTATTTTTATGACATCAATGATAAAGTTAAAAGCAGTGGACAGAAAAATCAAATCTGAATTTGTATAATTTTTAGAGATTTCTTTGATTTATAGATTTATACTTTGTAGCTGACTGGTATTAAGTTTAGAATAGATACAATCCATGTATTTACTTTATGGCAAATATCCTAAGTAATCATAAATAGACAATTAATTAAATAGTTTTAATGAAAAAATTCTTAAAACTTATTGTTTTAAATCATGACAGGTCATTGTGATATCATGTAAATAATTGAATATATAAAAAATACTTTTAGATAATGTAATTAATAGGAATTTAATGATCACCTGCCTCACTTAAGCCCATAAGAACTTGAGAGAAGTGAGGAAAAATGAAGTTCTTGAGATTCCCAAAAATGAAGAAAATGATGCTTTAAATTGTTTTGAAATCATAAAAGTCAGTTTTACATAAGTGGGTACAAATGGGTAAATATATGTCTTAAAGATCGTCTCTGCTTTCAGGCATAAACTGATCATTGTACAAAACAATAGCTATAAATAGGTGGACACATTGTGATTCTAAACGGATTCACTTGTTGAGCATGAGGAGGCAGAGCTCATTATATTTTCCTTATGAATAAGTTTCATTTTTATAACTGCCACTAGATATTTAAACAGTTGGGAGGATTTATGATGAGATCACTAAAATTCTCAGTTCTAGCAGTGTTCACAGCAAGAGAGCTAGCCAGCATTATTGCTACATATGCTTACAAACTACACAGTGCTCATAAATCTCTATAAGTGAGATTCTGATCTAACAGTGAGACTAACAATCATTATCCTGAGCACTAGCAACACTTTCTCTGGTATGTTCATAGGAACCTTTCAAATTTGATTTTGTATAAACAACTGATGTGCAGATGTGTGTAGGGAATATATATGTATTTGCATATATATCTTTAGCATTTTCTTGGCTTCTCCATTAATTATTTGTCTAAGTAGATTTCTAACTTTTAAAAATTACATTCTTAAGGTCTGCAATTTTTGAATAGCCTTTTCAAAACAGATTTTCTTGTGAAAGAAATTTTTGGTCTTTTCTTGGGGAGAATCAAATGATGAAAAGTGGGCCTGCCTGGAACTGTAGGAATTGACAGAAAACTTGTCTGACTCTCCACTGATGGAAATAGGGAATATCACAAACATTATTTCGATTAATTTATACTTTTTAGCAGCCTGGTATTAGGCCTAGAATATGCATTTTGTGCATTAACTTTATGGTGAATATTCCAAGTAATCAGAAATAGACAATTACCAAAATAGTTTTTTTGGAAGAATTTCTTAATAATTATTATCTTAATATTTACAAGTGACTACTTGTAAATAATTGCATATAGCCAGAAAGTGATTAATATAACCCATAGAAAATAAATTATATAAACTGAGTCAATGGTATTTCAGAAGAAAGATTCTAGTTTAATTTAGAATGTTGTTTATTAGTGTAAACTAAATGATTTGGAAAATATTAGAGATTTCAGAATATGACTGAGGTGAAGTATATATTCTCTTAATATATATCTCTTAAATAAATGATGGGAAAGAAGCTTTGAGAGGAGCACACAAATGAAAGTTAGAAAAGGTACACTGATGCATAAGTGATGGCAAAACTGTATTTAAAGTACATGAACATTCTAGCACTGCCACAGTGAGAGAAAATATTTTGGGAAATATTTGTGATAAACCCAGTGGGAAATAAAGGGACAAGGCATCCTACATTCTTCTTGCCTAATGATGAACAGATAACAAGATCACAAAAAAACCACACTGGACATGGATCATGAGGAGACCAAGTCCAGTGGATACATCTGTATCATAGCTCCCACTTCTATGACTCAGGGAATGGTATGGAAGAAAGTTGAGGGGTTCCAAGAGCCTTAATTCCAGGAAGTCTGTGTGAAACTGTCAGTCCTAGAAATGGGTGCATAAACAGGAGTTCTACAATGGCAAAATCTATCAATACATTAGCATGGGAGGAGGGAGTTTTAAAAGGACCCGCCCCTAGTCAAAGAACTACAGACAATTTGGCAGCTGGATTGAGCCTCTCCAACATAGGTTGTGTGATGTAGAATATAGAGCTGCTGATTGGTTAGACCGGCTAGCAGGGAAGCCATCTGTCTTGGTCTCCCGAATGCTGATCACAAGTCATCCATCAAACTCCTTCAGTAGAGACTGTACTTCTAAACTAAGGCCTTCTTTCTGACTGTGTTTCAAATTTTCTAGTATCTAAATTCATCTTTTGATATCTGTTTAAAAATTACCTTGAGTCTCAAACTGACTTTGGACTTTGTACCTTTAAACAGTATTAATGGAACTGTGATGAACTCTGGGCACTTTGGAAGCTGGACTAAATGCTTGTCCAATAAACTATGAAAACCAAGGAGGGGAATGTGGTTTTTTAATGGTGAATATCACACTTAGTTTCAAGTGCTTGAACACTCAGTTCCCAGTTTGTGAAGCCTTTGTGGGAAGTGGTACAGCCTTGTTGGATGAAGAGCATTACTTGGGAAAGTTTTAAAATTTATAGCCTCTCTATACCTCTGCTTTAGACTCCATTCTCTGTCTATGCATGTAAGGCACTGGAAGTGAGAAAGACAGACAGACAGGCAGATATAGGAAAGAACCTGACAAATGATAAAAGATGCCTAACTTCTTGTATTTTTCTCACCCTTCCATCTGGAAAAAAAGTCCTGACAGGGTTATTCTTACAAAAACATCGGCCAGACTGATGAGATATGTTCAAAACTACTTCTGAACGTGTTAGCCTTTCTGTTCCCTTTTCCTTGAACTGACCAGTCTTCAGTGAAGGGAAGGGAATGCCTCATACCTACCCAAAACTCTTAAAAATATCACCCATCCCAGTGACAAACTTTGGTCTGGATCTCATTTCAAGGTCTCTTTTCCATTCTGTGGGAACATTTTATATCTCTCTTTCTGTTTCTCTCTCTCTCTCTCTCTCTCTCTCTCTCTCTCTCTCTCTCTCTCTCTCTCTCTCTCTCTCTCTCTCTCTCTCCACTGTATTAGTTACTTTTCTACAAATGATAAAACACCATAACTAAACTTTTTCTGGGGCTGGGGCTTCCAGAGGATGAGAATGTATCACTATCATGGTAGGGTCACATGGCAGCAGCAGGCAAACATGATGCCCAGAGCAGCAGCTGTGAATTCCTAACTTAAACCACAAGCTTGAAGCAGAGTGAGCAAACTTGAAGTGGCACAGGAATTTAAGGTCTCACCCACCTCTTTCCAGTGACATACTTCCTCCGCAAAGGCCACTCCTCCTAACATTTCTCAAAGAGAACCACCAACTAACTCCTAAGCATTCCAATGCCAGAGACTATGGGAACATGGAACATTTCAACCACCATATTAATTTTAATAAAGTTTGTTACTTGTTACTAACATCTGTGTCTGAGGTTATATATACATGTGCATGAGTGAGTGTGTGTGTGTGTGTGTGTGTGTGTGTGTGTGTGTGTGTGTGTATCTATACAGATTTTCACTCAGGAACCATAAGCCAAAATAAACTCACCTGTAACTTTCCATTTTAAAATTTATTTTTTGTTTTACCACTCTAATGTAAGAATACTTCATTACATATTTTTATACATATTTTAAAATATGTAGCTAGCTTTTGAACTCTGCATTCTCTTTTTGTTTTTATGTACCAGCCACAGTAGCTACTACTTCAAACAGTGTCCAGGTGTGTATAGTCCACCATCTTCTCACACTACTGCACTTGCCTTCTTTTGAATGTTTCCTTTCTACTTTGATGTGGCCTAGTCTCATTTTTAAACATGAGTGAGAATTTAAAGTATTTATCCTTCTTTTAATATGACATCTGCTTTGATATATACTGCTTTAAATGAACATTTTCTTTCTTTTTATTGTTGGACACTATTCAATTTATCTGATGATTATCTTGGCTGATTCTGGGTCTTGATATATATATGTGAAGATATTTCCTTGACACAAACTTTTCATTTATCTTGTTGATTTTAACTTTTACATTTACATTGATACTAGCTTTTATATAGTCTTGGCAGGAGATTGTAAGATTCCCCTTTTCAACGTTCTCTCCAATGCTTGTTAATTTTTAACCTTTGTAAGCTATTCATTTGGGGTAGGATGCTACCAACTTGTAATTTTGGTTTTAATTTTCTTCTTGGTTACTTATATTTAGAATTTTTATGGAACTTTATTTTTGTGTATATACATTTTTGAAACATATGGATTCATTTTTCTTTTCCTATTTTTAATTTCTGTATTTACTTCTTTTTGCATTGAGTTAATACTATTTTCAGAATATTAGCTCTTTTCTTTTGAATTACCTGTGAGTATTTTCCTCTGCAGATTGTTTCTTAACTCTTTGTTTCCTTTGCTATGTGAAAGATTCTTAATATTATGTAATCCAGTGTCTATATTTTGCTATTGTTCATAGCACTTTGGGAATCATATCCAAACATTCTTTGCATATAAAATATCTTCTAAGTGTTTTCTTCTAGGAGAGTTGTATCTTTGAGTATCATATTCATACCTTTGACCACTTTTCAGTCAACATCTACATACTATCAGCAGTAGAGATGTAATTCTAGCTTTCTGCTTATGACTCAACAACATGTTGAAGGCTCTTCGGTAATGTAGGTTTTCTATGCTTTTGTCAAAACCCAGCTGTATGTAGTAACACATAATAACTTTTACATTTTTCTCTATTTATAATATTATTTTACTTTTTAATTAATTATTTTTAATGTATTTTTCTCTCATACAATACACCTATACTGAAGATTCTTCTCTCTCTAATTTTCCTTGCTTGCCCTACCTCCTCTCTTTTCAAGACACATTCTCCCCCTAGAAAAAAGCAGGCCTTCCAGGGACATCAACAGAACATGGCACAAGATACCAGCATAAATCCTCAAATCAAGGCTGGGCGACGTGACCCAACAGGAGGAAAAGAGTCCAAAGAACAGACAAAAGAGTCAGAGACAACCTCACTCCTGCTGTCAGGAGTTACCCAATAAACCAATCCAACAAACATAACATATATGCAGGTACCTAATGAAGACCCATGCAGGCTTCACAATTGCCACATCAGTTTCTCTGAACGTCAATAAGACCCACTTAGTTGATTCTGTAAGCCATCCTATTGTAGTGTCATTGATCACTCTAACTTCCTCAATTTCTCCATCCTTCTTCTGTGACATTCCTTGAGCTCCAAGGGGAGGGATCCAAAGAGACCTCCAACCCGGGCTCTTTTGGGGCCTAGTACTAGTCTGTGGGTCTCTGTATGCACTTCATTAGTTGCTGGAGGCAGCGTCTCTGCTGAAGACTAGACTAGGCACCAATCTATGAATATAGGAGAACATAATCAGCAATCATTTCATTGATTTTTTTTCCCCAGTCTTGTGTGGTTCTATGCCGGATCTCTGGGCTAGTCTTTTGTATGCTACAGCTGAATGTGTCATTAATCTAGTAATATGTTGTTTGGGTTGCCATTACTTTATCATTTCTCTTAAGTCAAGTGTTATACTGTTCCTATATAACTGCTATAATGTTAATTTTTTTCTTCAGTGTTATTTCAAAAAAACTTAAGAACTTACAATGCTCATATGAAATTTTAAAAAACTAAAAATATTTTTAGATTTTCCTGCTTAGTGATGTTTAATTATAATAATATTACTCATTTTGTCAAATCAAGCAAACTATGTGATTATTGTTTTTTTCTCTATCTGAATTTTTCCTGTATCCTCAGAAATTTACAAATTTCTCCATCTTCTTTTCTTTCTTCCCCCACCCCCTTTCTTGTTCTACCAGAAGCTACAGTGATTGCTTCCAATTCAATTCCAGGATACTAGGCAGCAGCTTTTTCAGAATGAGAATCAAATACTAATCTGTCTACAATGGATGTTTTGAAAGCTCATTGGAAACCAGGTCACCTGTCACAGAAATGATAGAATTGAACAGCAGATTTGTGGGAAATGGTTTTATATACAAGTATAGGAAGAACCTGGAGAATAAAGTACTAGATTCAGGTAAGGATTTTTGGAATACAAAGGTGATACTGTTATTTGTTTTTCTTTTCAAATCCAGAGCTTAATCATGAGTGGCAATTCAGATACACATCACCCATATTTTTTTTTCTTCCAGAATCATTTTAAAATGTAACCCTTAAAAGAAATGTTTTAGAACTGTAGAATTACTGGAAATGTGTCACTTATGGCTTCTGTGTTTTCTGCACCCATTTCCCTTTTTAACATTGTATGTTAGAATGGCAAATTTATCCAACTAATATGAAGGTACTTATACGAAATAGAAGTATTTTGGTTAACTCAGGTTCAGAGTTTATTCAGAATTTTAAATTTTCACTTATGGACCCTTTTTCTTCCTTCCCATGGTTATATCAAGGATGCCACAAAGCATTTATCTGTCATCTCTCCTTAGGATTCCTTGTTTTGACCATTTCTGAGAATAACTTTTTTTGATAACTTTGACAGTATTCAAGAGTTTTGATATAGTTTGTAGTTAATCCCATGTTTGGCATTAACTGATGTTTTCCTTATAAGCACATTAGAATGAAGACAAGAGCAATAAAACGCTATTTACACCTATTATGTTCATGGCTTGATATATAATTAAGATTTGTGATTGAAGATTATATACTTGATCGTGTAGTAAATGAAGTGCTCACCAAGTTTAATTCTGTACAGTCACTATTTTATTCTCCAATTCCATATTGTAAAATCAGTTATCGTGTGTACATTTTTCCATAGTGTGACCTATATTCCATCCCTGTGGGAACAATGCCTAAATAAGGGAAACATTTGGGAGAGTAACAAATTTTCCTATTCTTTCCATTGAAGATGTGTTGATGCTGCTTATGTGCACATAAGTGCATTTGTGTGAGGCACATGCTCAGGTGCATGTGTATGAATTTAAGAGTGTGTACACATGTGGAAAGCAGAAGATGAGGTAGGTCACTGTCTTCTTCCTCTCTGCATAGAACATTTTTTTGAATATAAATAAGAATCACCAAACAATGAGAAAGGCAAATCCCCAATTAGACATTTCTTGTGGACAAGTGGAAGCTCCTTTGCTGGTAATGGGCTACATATAGGGCAATGCATTGTCAAATTTTCCCATGTCACATAGAAATCCCTAAACAACACAGGTTATTATCAAGGTGACTGTTTATTCTCCACCAACCAAGGAAATGCCTTATTGCTGAAGGTACCTATATAACTCACTGGACATGGAGAAGTCAAGCTGGTGCCTAATTAAAGCCTTCACTTTTACTGACTAGATTTTATGGTACTGGAAGGTACACTGCTTCCTACCAAAGGAGAAAAGTAAACATCAACGTAGCTACAAAACCTCAGTTTTGAGTGGTGACTTGTCTGAAGATACACGGGTACAATAGTGGCACATAAGTTTCGGGAGTAACCAACAGTTATCTTATTGGAATTAAGGAGTATTCTAGGAGATGCATCCACCCCTGACACTGCCAGATGTCCAATAACCTGAGACTAGAAAGACCAGAGGCCTATAGGAAAATCAAATGCTACAATTCTGCTAGAAGAATGTAGCAGTAAAATTCCTCCTAATTATATTCTGCTATACTTTTCTATAAGTATCTAGCCCAGACATCATCAAAGAAAATTGATCCTGAAGTAGAAGGAAACAAAGAAACTCATAATTGGACAATGTGGAGAGAGGGAGAACCCTTGGAATACTCATTCTTTAAAAGAATGTCCTGCTGTGGGACAACAGTCTGTACCCTGTCAATTGTGTTTTAACAAAATGATGATGGGCCAGTAGCCAGGCAGGAAGTGGAGGTGGGGCAATGAGAACAGAAAATTCTGGGAAAAGGAAAGACTCAGTCTGCAGTCATCACCCAGAAGCAGAGGACGAAAGATGTGACTGCCTCATCAAAAAAGGTACCAAGCCAAGTGGCTAACACAGACAAGAAACTGGTTAATGTAAGGCATAAAAATTAATTAATATAAAACATGAGCTACTAAGTCAACCAGTTTATGATTAATGTAGACCTCTGTTTGTTTATTTGTGACTAAATGGCTGTGGGACCTGGAGAGACAGAAGCATCAGTCTACAATGTCCCCATCAAATCTCCCTACTCAGGTCTCAGAAACCATGCTTATGGAGGGTAAGAAAGATTGCAAAAGCCAGTGGAGATGGAAGATAGCAAGGAAACAAGGCCTTCTAGATACAACAGGACTGACACATATATGGACTCATAGAGACTGTGGCAGGAGGTACTGGTCCTGGAAAGGTGTAAGCTAGGTGCGGTCCTTTAGCTGAGACGGGAAGTGAACACAAGAATCCATCCTTAAGCTAGAAGCTATCTCCAATTGATAACAACTCACAAAAGAAAATGAATTTTCTCAAATAGAGTCTCACTGGTTATACAAACCACAGTTAAAGGGAGGCCCTAGTACCAGCATAGACGGCCAAAACAATGCAATCCCAATGTATTTTCCAGGTTTGTTGTTATACGATGCTTTGTTGAGGGGGGTTTTAAAAATTATTTTTAATTTTATTTTTTTACTTTACATAACTTTTTCTTATATACTATTGTTTCTGATTTTGTTTTATGGGGTTTTTGTGTGTACAAGTCTGTGTATCTCCAGTGCCTTTGTGTGGATGTGTGTGTGTGTGTGTGTTTGTGTGTGTGTGTGTGTGTGTGATTTATTTGGGTCTTTTTTCCAGTTTGTTTGCTTGGTTTGTGCTATTCTGTATTTCTTATCTGATATTATTATTAGTAGTAATTGTTTTAGATACCTTCTTTTATTTTAATGAGTGGGAGAAAATGCAGGTATGGATTTGGGTGAATAGGGAAGTAAGGGGAGTCTTGAAGAGGTTGGGGGAAAGGAGTCCATATTAGGAAATATTGTTTGAAAAAATTTATTTTCAATAAAAATATTGCTTTGCGATTTATCTAGATTTTCAGTTAGTTACAAGAAGATAGAAAAGACTTCTAGCCCCTTTATATGTTGCTAAAACTTGATGTTCAAACTCGCTTTCAAAATCCCCCTTTTCCCTTCACCTGAGTCCTCAGTTGATATTTCCTTCTAAACAAAATTACTATTTCCTCTTCACTGAATCCTCTTTCTCCTGCTCATCCTCCTGAAATCTATTTCTCTGAAAATTGCTTTTATGCAATTTTATGTTAGTCATTTGTCCTTTCCATCCTCTGTTTCTATGAACTTGGTTTGTGGTTGAAATCCCACAACTATACAATGACCTCTTCATTTGTCCCTTCTACCAGCTTGCAGTGTTGTCTAGTGTCAATTTAAAATAGGTAATATTAAGTTTATATTTTAGTGAAATTATTTTGATTGACATCTTCAAATTGTTGTTTGAACTTTTAGAGATTTTAATTATGGGTTTAGGTATATTTACTTATTTAATGATTTTTTTCTTTCTTTTTTCTTATGACTCATTTTCCATAAATGGAAAACATATACCTTGAAAATTATTAATGTGAAGCCTTTCTTGAAGATTTCTTTGATATTTTAGTTTAATATTTTCAAGATCTATGAAATACCTATGAAATACCAAGTGAATTTTAAAGTCATGGTTTGATCTCTTATTTGAGTCATACCTATATTCATGCAAGAACTTATATTTTACTCTATAGGTGAAAAAGGAGACAAAGATTAACTGAAAAATCTATGAACTCTTATAAATTTCATATGCCAGAGTTCAAGGCTCTAAAATGAATTATTGCTAAGTTTTACTGAGGGTTCCAGGAGATTCTGTTGACATCTTCAGATACTGAAAGGCTAGTAGGTTGTTCCTTTCCTAATTGTGTTTTCAGGTCTTCAATATACTTTGTTAGCAAGTCTAACTCATTAATATGCATTTTGGTCCTCTTCCTAACAGTTATACTAAGCTGTGATAATTTTTATAATTAACTGTGATGATTATAATGAACAAAGTATTGGCTGTACTGTCTCTACCAGAAACTATAAGAAATGGTCTTTGTTTGATAAGGACCCTGGGTTAATGTTTGCTCTGATCTGAATACAAACTTTCAAATTTCGTTTCCTAGCTTCTATCAGTATTTGAAAGTAGGGGAGCATGTAGAGCATTTGTCTTGACTGACAGAAGTGGGTGTCTGGAGGAGTCACTATTTGTTATGATCAGTTCTGGATGTGACCCATGCTCTCTGCTTCCTAGTCAGCCACTGTGAGAAGACCCACCATAGTGGAACAGCTGTGATGAGGGGACATGGCAGAGAAACTGTCACCAGAACAAAGTCTCCTTCATTTGTTTCTTCTGCCAGGTTTGTCATTGCAACAGGAAATAACTAACACAAAGTTAAATGTAAGTAACTACACGATCTATGAAATGTCCTTCTTCCTTGGATATGATGAAGCAATGATCAGTAAAGACCCAATATTGACAGTTATGAGTACTTTAAAGCAACTTTGAAAGTTTAGCATGTCACTGGTCATGTATCATTAATCAAAAGGCATTCATAAACAGGAAGTGGGGGATATACTTTGACAACCCTTATCTTAATATGTGTATTATATCTAAGAAGGTTACTCATGAAGCACTGAGGGCAAATTACTTCATGCATGTCCTGGATATTTGTTATAAAAAGTTCAAAAACTTGTTGTATCCAAAGAATTTTTCTTGATTTATAGGTAGAAAACCCTTATAAAGAGTATGACTTAAAATATCATACTTGAATTATTTTGCTTGATGCATAGCAATTTGTTTTTAAATTTGTTATATTACTTATTATTATATATACTTATACTATAATTATTTTAAATATTTATCTAAGATGTCAGTAGAATTGATCAAATTAGGAATAAATATTTATGTATATTTAGGCTGTGTGTGACAGAAATTATGTGAATATAAAATATATGTAAAGCTACATCTTTGAAAAATAATGTTAATTTTTAAAATGAGATGGGATTTTCTTAAATATGTTCTAATAGTTTCATAACTTCAGATATGAACCTATAAAAGAAGAGAAAAGGTTTAGAAATTAAAATATTAACAGGTATAAAGATTACCAGATAGGTTTAATATAAATTTTAATAAAACATATCAACTGTAGGAAAAAATATGTTTCAAGTTACATAAAATATTGAAAACTGATTTATGAAGTGAATAAAATATCTAACTTCTTTTGAAAAACTCAGATGACTAATAACCTGGTTAGATTCAGCATCTTGGTGCCAAGATCAAAGGCTATGATTAATAAGATTTCAATGGAGACCTTTAATTTAATTATTTTTATGTGTGTCTACTAGATTAGAAAAATAATCAAATTATCTATTCAAATTATAAGTGAGCTAAAATCAATCATATCAGTAGGGTAGAAAATGACAATAAATAAGAATTAACTCACACTAAGACTTAATTGAGCTGACTCCAGGGGTTAGATATACATCTCTACGGGAAATAGATTAATAGTAGATTACAACAGGGTTGGCAGGGATGAAAGTTTTGACTTTCAAAAGAAAAAAGAAAGAGCTGTTTTATTACAAATTATAGAAATATTTAACTAAAACATATTGGGATCTAACTGGGAAAATTTTTTAACAAGTTTTTTTTCTGGTGATTAAGCCCAGCCTTAGGGATTCTAAATTAAATTATTTTCTAAGACCTTTTAAAAGAGAAAATATTAAGTTTCTTTTAACAAAGAAAACATCTTGTGAATAGTTACTTCTTACTTTTTATTATATTACATTTAACTATATTATACATTCAATGTACAATCTAGAGCAATGTAGTATTTAGAACTTTTGAATGATTCTCTTGATTTTGCAAAAGCAATGTAGGATTAATTTTATATTCAGTTATCAGTGTTATATATTTCCTAGTTGGACATATTTGTTAGCTAAGGCCCTTCTTCCACTGCCTTCAAAGTAGACAAAACATAGATGTACATTCCTGTATCGCTCTTGGCTCTTATATACTGTTATTTTGCTCAGCTCTAAAGATAATGTCATTGAGTTGCCTCCCATTTTCTTATTGAGCAAAGAAACTCAAGTGCTGATTAGCTGAAGAGTTAGATAAAATTTTCTTTTAACTCAATGTTAATGGTTTTTCACTAGACAAAAATTGAAAAAAAATCAAGAAATTATAATGTACTGAGTTGAATTCCTATCTGAGGAAACAAGTTTTGATCAAAGAGACACTCTTCTTGGACAATGACAGCATCAATAGTACCTGAAATACATCAGTTACAATAAGTAGTGAAGATGTAATGAAGGTATTTTGGCATAAAATTTTACTTGAGGATTATATTTTGAAGGAATTTAAGTATCTAAAAGCTATGTCACTGCACTTCAGTTTGCTTCAGACAATCATGCCTATCACAGTGACATTTATGAAAAGTATTAATAAAATAAATAAAAAAATAAATTTATTTATTTACTATGTATACAATATCCTATCTGTGTGTATGTCTGCAGGCCAGAGGAGGGCACAAGACCTTATTACAGATGGTTGTGAGCTACCAAGTGGTTGCCGGGAATTGAACTCAGGTCCTTTGGAAGAGCAGGCAATGCTCTTAACCACTGAGCCATCTCTCCAGCCCAGAAAGTCAGTTTAAAACAGATATGGAATCAAGAAACAGTATAAGTAGCTTTTCTTAAACAATGCATTAATGAAGTCTGTTTCAGTTTTTTGAAAGATTCTAATATCACAGTTATGGTTTGAAATGGAGCTTCCTGCTCAGTGTGAAATACCCACATTAATGTGATACACTATAATCTCTATTGTCTTTATCTCAAGTGTGATAAATAATTTTAAGTCAGATGCTCAAGAGAATCTTAATAAAAATAAAGTTCTATAACTAATCATGTGTTTATATTTCTGAAATATTGACATATCGTATTTAGCATATATATGAATTGCTTCTTAAACTGCATAAACTGAATTCGGTTTGCAGATGTTATTCATGGCCCACTTTCTCTAGAAGACTGTTCTCAACATGATTTATATTGCCTTTGGTATCTCAATCTGATTCCATACTCCTTCCAAACACTCACAGCCTCAGCTTTATCTTAGCAATACCTTTCTGATTTTAAATGTCTTTGTTTCCTTTAAAGAAGATAATAGATCATCATTGGCACCACAACAATTTTATTCAGAATTCATATTTTAATAGACTGCAAAGTTGGATTTTATTTTATAAATCATCTTAGAATTCTTGTTTTGGGATCTTTCAGAATGCACTGAATTACATATCATGTATAAAAATTATGAATATACCTTTAATAAGTGACATTTTATCCTTTGGGATTTGTTGTTATGTATATCATAGCATTTTCTTCTTTTTGAGACAATGAGTTCAATATGTTTTGCCTAACATTTCTCATAGCCTTTACTCTTGTGTGTCTTCAATTAATTAAAATATACATTTCCTTACCTCATTTCCTCATTTACTTTTTTTACACACGGAATCCTATTTGTAAAAAAAAATCATCTTCATCTGTTTATTTAATATTTGTTTTCATCAATTCATTCTGTTTTCCAATGATTAACTACAGATTACTTGTTTTGTTTGATGATCTAAATGATCTGTGCTATTGGCTTATATTTCTTTTTTATTGTTAAAAGAAAAATTTACATTTACTCCCCTTGGCCCAGGCCCTCCCGCTCCCCCAATACCCCACCTCCCTCCCCCTGCTTCCTTAAGAGGGGGCAGGATACCCTGCCCTGTGGCTTATATTTATTCAACGAAGAAGACAGACACAGGTTCTGGCAGAGCACTTTTCTGCAAAGCAAATTGAAAATCAGAGAATGTTGAATAAAATCAACCAGAGGGTAGAGAAAGTCTATCAAGACAGAGGATCTATGAAAATGTCACATGGGAATCTACTACATTGCAATCCAACCACAGGATAAGAGTTTTATATATATAATTCCTGACTATTAGTTTCAACATTACTCAAGCAGGAATTAGTAAACAAGTCAGGAATTAGTAAACAAAAATTTCGGTTCCACTGGTGGGATACCTTCATGTCAGTTATTGATCAGGAAGGCATCAGAGGCTCCCCAGACAATTCCGGTTTCTTCCATTCCTCTTGATTTCCCATTGAAGACTATTTGATAAAACAAGATTTCTGAAAACACTACACAATTTGAGTAGATATACAGAAAAATGAAATAAAAATTGAACTAATCTGAAACTTCATTCCTGTACTTAGCTTTCACAGTGATAAAAAAAATTCAATATATGTTTTTTTGGGGAGAAAAGATACTAATGGTCTTACCAAATGACATCCCTAAGAACTAGAAAACCAACCTGCCAAGTGTGATGTATCTACTGATGCACTAGTAGAACTATTACGGTGCAACCAAGACATCGTCATTTCTGCTCAAGGAGAGGTAATTCATGTTGGACCTGTAAACTTAATTTAAAACCCATGGCTAAGAAGGTCTTAGGTCCTAAAGGGAGACTTATTCTTCTTGTTTATTTAAATGACATACCACCAAACTACATTCTAAATACTTATATTTTTGACTCTAGGTTAAATGCTACTCTCAATCTTAATTAGAGAAACATCTCTTTTCAATGAGCAGATGGATGCACACTGAAAGTGCTGAATATACATGGAAGTCTGATTTTTATCACTAGATATGATATTCATAGCACCCCATTTAAGGTTCATGGAATAATTAGAAGGAGATGAAAAAATATAAAATCTGGAAGACAGAGAATTGCTATAAAATGCTATCAAGTGGGCATTATATAGCAAATACAACCATGTTCTGACAGGTATAGTAACTGCCTTCACTAGACCTGGGTAAGACTAAGTCTGCCAATAGGTAATCATAAACAAAACACATGAGGCTTTATTCCTCCATGATGAACTAGGAGCTATTCGTGGATACTGTGGGAGGAGTAAATATTGTCTTCAACTGTACACTCACTAAAGAATTCATCAGGAAACTGTGGATAGTTCCAGCCTGATGATGCTCTTAATGATGGCTACATTCACTCAGTCTCGCACCAACAATAATCTGGCATGAATGTGGTAAAGAAACTTGAGGGTTGTTTGGTCATGTAATAGGAGTCAAAGAAGATAATGAGGATTATAGTAGTCTAAATTCAGTACTTATATATGCTTTTATGTCTATAAAATTGCCAAATCACACATTTAATTAAACAGTGAATTTTAGCACACATATTAAATGCATAAAAATTAACATCCAAGGATAAGAAAAAAACACGTGGTATTTGTTTTTTGTTGTTTAGTTTTAGTCTGGGTTATCACAGAATGGTTTTTATTACTCTATCAACTTACCTAAAATTTTCATTTTTCTTAACAACTGAATAACATTACATTTTGTAATAGTATTATATTTCCATTATATGCATCAGTTAAAGGATATATAGGATGTTGTCAATTCTGGCTTTTATGAACAGTATAGTGATGCACATGGATGAACCATTGTATCTAAAATAAGATATAAATATTTTTGATATATGTTCAAGAATGGTATAACTGAATTTTGAGGTAGATATTTTCTCAGCTTCTTGAGGAACTTCCCCACAGATTTTCAGGGTGTTTATACCAGTTTTCATTCCACCATCAATAAAATGTTGTGCCATTTCCCTCTAATCTTGCCAGAGTGTGCTGTCATTTGTTTTATT
>JAQHUG010000410.1:1154366-1174118 GCA_028555095.1 Dicrostonyx torquatus
TGGGTGGATGATGGAGTTGTTTTTACAGCATAAGAAAAATTCCAAGGAAACTTTGCTAAATTCATCAAAAAGATAATGCCATTAAAACAAAGAAACAAACCATCCCAATTCATTTTGGCTGAGTTCTTCAAAAAGATTTCTGTAATTATATTAACTAATTAGATCACCAATTAAATAAAGAAACAAATTTAATGAATCAATTGAATATTTTGCTCTTATTTGAACACAAATTGGCTCTTCTAAAGAATGACGTAAAGTTACAATGGAAGGTGAGTCCTGACTTGGATATCTCCTATTACAGTACTGCTGCCCTAATTTTAAAGCCAAATGTTATAGTGCTTTCACATGTAAAATAAATAAAAAAGAAATGCTTCTTTCAGGTCATCTTTATCTAGTACAGAGCTATTAATGTTGTTAGCACATATTTTTCTGTTCCTAACAATGGTGTCTGGGGTCACAATAGTGCTGATAGTAGAAACAGTTCTTTTAGAGGAAACAGTAGAGTTTTTCAGTTTTAGCGTGTTTCTCCAGTATTGGTTGTGAGATAAAGAGCTAGAGAATTGTTTAGCAGTTAGAAATGCTTCCTGTTCTAACTAGGGACTCAAGTTCAATTCTGACCTGACATTCTTCTGTGATGGAGTGTAACCCTATGGTTGTAAGATGAAATTAGCCCTTTTCTCCAGAAAGTTACCTTTGCTTTATTACAACAATAGAAATTAAGTAAGACAGAGACGTTCAATACAAAATCTTTTCAAAAGATGTGAAAAAGAGCAGGTAAGTTTAGAAATTCATTAGTGGCGGTGAAAAGATTATGGTCAACTAGCAACAACAATAATAAATTGCATTTATTTTACATATCCCATACAGTATGAGCTTGTCCAGGTCATTTAAATGCATTATTTGATCTTTAATAAAAATGGTTATTATCCCAAACTTACAAGTTGCAACAATCTCATAAATTGGGTCATTGAACACTTCTATTTCACATACAGGGAAAATGAAAAAATCATAGGATAATAATATGATATTGAAATAAAAAAAATGAAAGTTATACCTTTTTATTGGCAAGTTTGAAGAGCAGGTTAGAGATTCAATTTACTTTTGTAAAGAGAGGAAAAGAACATATACCACAAATTGTTTCCCCATTTACTACCGAAGTGCTCTAAAGCTCCAATAATTTTAAAATAAACAGACATTCACAATGGTCTATATAGAGTCAAAGCACAAGTTGAAACACTAGGTTACTGCACACAGCTTTAGTAAAAATAACTAGTAATATCAGCAGTAAAACAGCATTTTTGAGAGCTTTTTTCATTGGTTTCTGTAGCCTTGGGAAAGGGGTGTCCTTCGGTACTTTTCCTTTGAAGAAAAAATTCATTTTCCCTGTATTTTCTTTATCTTATTTAGCTTTAGTTTGAAGTGTTACAGTATTGAACTTCAGCAAACTTCAGTGGTAACCTGAACTAATACTTTTACAAATATTCTTGGGGAGGTGAGTATCTGAGAAAAAAATGCAATAAAATTTAGTAGGAAGAGTAGCAAACTACAGGGCAGATGACCTAGACCCTGGACATAAACAATAACGAGCTGTGGGATTTAAGACTAATCTTTTACTCTCACAGTGCCATGGGGACTTTACCTCCTGGCTGTTCCCATTCTTACAATAACTTGTGTTCCTAAAGTTCACTTCTCTGTACTTTTAAGAGCACAGAGCCCATTTGCCCCTAGCCACATGTTTTTTTTTTTCTCAAGAAAATCGCACAGCATCTTATTTATGTTTCTTCTTGAAGCTAGCTGATTTCATCTTGTGTATTTATGAAATGCCCTTTATCCTGCTTTGCCTGGCGATTGCAATCAGTGTTCAAGAAGCTATAACATAGTTACTTTCAACAAAGTATATGCATTGGAGTGGATGCATAAATGCACACATGAGCACACGCACATACACAGAGTAGCCTTTCTTTAATTCAGCTTTGAAAAAATATTCTTTCAATTGCAATCGGTCTTGGAACCCTTTTAATTTCTCTAACATATAGATAAACTAAGATCTATATGACCAGCAGTAGGAAATAGGGGTTATATTTATTGAAGGTAACAAGAAAGATATGTATGAAGATATAACTCTTCACTTTTACTGTTAGAATGACAAATTAGAAAAAACACAAGCAGTTCTTCACACTCCTCTCAATAAACAGCTATTTCCATAGGGTTGTGTGTGCAGGACTAAGACATCAGAAGCTACAGAGGCAACTTAGGATAAGCTACAGCCCTATTCTCTTTCTACCCATGGGAATCCTGCCTCTGTGTACTGGCTTTGATCTGGTGTCATAAACAAAGTCTATCTATTTATTCAAGAAAACATATTACTCTTGGTGTAGACTCCAGGGAAACTCAGAAGAGGACAGAAGTTTTGGGCACCCATTAGATTTCAAAGTGTAGATCTGAATAATCCATGGCATATTTATTTCTTTGAATGTTAGAAGATGCAGACAGAGGTGATGAACTCACCATGTTCTTCCAGCATAGCCTTGTATTTCCTTTTGTAGTTGTCTTTTTTATCATGATATTGAATATATTCTAAATGAAAAATCCTGAGCTATGTATCTGATTTCTAATAATCTTCTATATGCGACCATGAATTCTTGACATTTGTCTTTTATATTTCAAATAACACAGTCTTTCCTGTTTATTAATATTTTACATTGGTATGGTATATTAGTCACAGTTGGCAAGCTAATAAGACTGAAACATCATTGCTAATAAGGACATAGTTTTTGTTAGGACTCACTCTGTGACATAGCTCTGCAAGTTTAGAGACATGGGTGTCATGTACTGGTTGTAACAGTGTGATCTGGAGTAAATTCACTGAACTGAAATCTTCATTGCTCTACCTATTCATTCTTCAATGGGACTCCACTGAAACCACTAATAAATTTATTTCCTGTATTGTATAATCCCCTATTACATGGCTTTACCTTCCCAGCTTCAGTTACACAGAATCATCACCAGTCAGAAATGTAACTTGAAAGTTCCAGAAACGAAAAATAACATCTAAATTGTACAGCATTCTGAATAGTGATGGATTTTTTTTTCCTGGACTGCTGCCTCGGGCTTGGAATGTGGGCCACCTATTTGCCCCACATAGCCAGAATCTTATCTCTCACTCTTAGAAACTAAGTAGCCATCTTGCTTATCAGGTGGACTTCAAAGTGTTACTCTGCTAATACTAAAGAAACAATAATTTCCATTAGTAATAGTTCCACAGGGATAAAAAAAAAGAGGCACAATGGATGGTGTGGAACCACATTGGAAGTGACAGAAGGGAGGTATGGCTTATACTTTGGTGGGAGAACAAATGCGCTCTGATACTATCCAACAGTGCTGCTAGGTAGAATGCAAGAAATGAAAAAGTCTATAGTATAA
The DNA here is from genome assembly GCA_028555095.1 of Dicrostonyx torquatus. Lineage (NCBI taxonomy): Eukaryota > Metazoa > Chordata > Mammalia > Rodentia > Cricetidae > Dicrostonyx > Dicrostonyx torquatus. The sequence goes on from JAQHUG010000410.1 coordinate 1,157,790, forward strand.
ACAGTTCTCTGTGCTAAAGAGGGTGACAGACATCTAATGATCATCTTAGAACAGAATCACTGTGAATAATTTGGAAATATAATACTTTTGCCAGAATGGAGTATAACTGGGATTATATGAAGTGGTTTCTTTATAGATTACCTTCTTCAATTTTGTAGGACACATTCTATTCCCTCACTGTCATTTCATGTCTTAATAGCTCAAGTTTTCCTTTTAGTTCTGAATATATACAGCATATTCCATTATCTGAATGTACCATTATATATTCTTTGTCCTTTTCGTTCATAGCTTCTAATGAATGACCCTTACGAACTACACTGAACATTTGCAAGCAGAATTTTATACAAAGTACACTCAAAATCCTTTATGTAAACACTAAGGAACATGGTTGCCTGATCATTGGCTAAGATCATGAATTTAAAGAAAGAAATTTACAAGCTGTTTTCCCAAGATGTCATTCTTTCAGGACTCTTACCAGTTCTCATTCTTCAGGACTCTGATGCAGTTACAGTTTTAAAGTTTATCAGAATTATATTTTAGAAACTCCTTTTTCCAAATTTGTAATTTACCTTGGGGTCCTTTCCATGAAAATCACTTAATTTTAATACAGTCAAGGATGCCTTTCTTTATTGAATTGGGGTTTGATATGTTTCTAAAATATCACCACTATTCCCCAAATGAATTAAATTTTCTTCTCTCTTGGAAACTCCATAGTTTGATGTTTGATTTAGATCTTTGCACCATTTTGAACTAAATATTCTGAAAAGTACAGCACTGGTGTGTTTATCAAAAATTTTCATAATGAAATTGCATTCAGCACTGTCATTTTATTTAAAATTTATTGTAAAATACTTGCAATTGAAAAAATCCACACACCATAATTAATCAGTTTCTAAACATGTCAGTAGAGTTCCATATGATTAAAATAGGCATTCTAAAGTTGTTAGAGAGGGATTTTAAAAATTCACTCTTAAGTATATTTTTTGCACTTATCTACCACCGGAATCCCATGGCAACTTAGAACTAGGAAAATATTATTCCATCCTCTTTCCCATGACTTATGTGTCCTTTCCATGGGTTCACTTTCCTTCATCACCTAATAGTTTCCCTTTCTGTAGTTATAGAATACTCAAATGCACATCTCTTTAGAAACACACACAAAAACAAAAGCACACAATGCAGGTGCATACATATGTATTTATTTAGAATCCACACAGAGTCAGATCATGAATAGGCTTTGCTTTCTTTTGGTTTTTTTTTTTTTGGACTTCATTAAAATTATGCATTTTAAACCTTCTGTTTTTTACAAATTTTTATTTTCATTTTTCTTTAGAGTAGAACAGAATTTCATTTTTTTTTGGAACAATGTTTCCTTATCATTCTTCTGCTTATGGAAAACTAGATTTCAATGCTATATTTTGAAAAGTATGCCTATTTTCAGGATTTTCTTATATCCTTCTGCCAAACATAATTTGAATGTATCAAAATGTTTTTATTTATGGGTCTCTGGTATGGTCCTAATCTTTTCTTTTATCAATAACTTACATTTTTATTAACCGCATTCAGTAGTACTAAGGTTGAATGGGACCATTTTAAGTTCCTCATGTTTTTGTTTCTTTCAATATAGTGTTTACTGTTCTCAGTCTTTCACTTCTCACAATAAATCTCAGCTTAAGGTAGTCAATCTAGAGTATATAATAGGTGTGATCTTGATTTTTAATATACTATTGGAGAACGTGTGCTTATTCTGTAACATTTACTTAAACTAAATTAACTCATATGATCAAAAGACAGAAGAAAAGACCCTGAATCATGTGCTTACAGGAAAATATTTAGGTTGGCTTTTTCTCTAAGTCAGTAAAGACATGCCTCATTTTCTCACTCACAAAAGCCCCAGACAGCTAATGATAGAACCAGGCAAACTAGAACATTGTGTAGATAGTTGTGGAACTAATTCATTAGATCCATTGTTAGAAAATTGTAATTTTTTAATCTGGCTTCTCATCAATCAATAAATTTCTATTTCTTTTTTTAATGGCTTCTATGCCTGTGTGGTCTGCAAGGCTGGTCTAATCTAAGATGCAGCACAATGTATTCAGCTGTGTTTTTAAAGGTCTATTTGATCAGATTCTGAGAGAAACACCATGTCTTTCATCATGTGTGCATGCCATGGGAAATGCTTGCATTTGTACTTGCATATCTCTTACTCATTTTCCTTGAATGGCTTTAGTATGCTTCAGAGAAAAGACAGTTTATAGTGTATTTGATTACACAGTTAGACATAACAGTTTAGCACAATATGTTGTAATCAGGACTACTCAGAAAAGCAATTTAGTCCTGATATTGTCAAATTAAGTGTGTATTGAATGTATAACTCACCCTCGTCTTTTGGAGAGCTATTTTGAGGCAGCAGCAAGAAAAAGAAAGCTATTACTTATTGTCATAATGTTCTCCTAAGGAATAGATTGGTAAAATCCGTTCAACTGCCATGGGACTAATCTTTCAATAATCTATTTTTTTAGTGAGAGGAGGAATAGTGGGTAGTGTGGATAATGCTATTAAGACAAGATAAAATAAGCTTGGAATGAAAACCAGCACTATAAAAGGAGTTGGTATACAAACAAAAGTTATCCAGATGGGTGAAGGATCATTTAAAGAAGAGACATAAAGCAGGCCTGTCACATGGACGAATATACCATATCTTCACCTCTACCATGCTCTTTGCTGTGATGATTTTATCAAAATTAGTTTTACAGTATCCATATGCTCAGAATTATAACTTATCTCTTATGAGGTTCCTATAGAATGAACCAAAAATACTTGTCCTTTAAACATAGTCTCTCAGCAGTATAGGCATTATGTAACTAGAGAAAGGAAATAATGGAAGCATAAAAATAAGGGATAAACCCCTACAACTTATTCATGGAGAGGACACAGAAAACCAAACCAACACTGGCTATTGTCATTGCTTTTGGAGGCCAACCATAATTAGACATTGTGACCTTAAATAAACATCAACTAATCAAAAATGATCTCTCTGATAACCATTTTACATAGTGCCATGGGGTGCTATGCAGGTTGCTGGAGGAGCGAAATACAACTTTGGTGTTATACAGCACCAGACCATACATGTTACACACTGACCAGCAGTCATGTGTGTTTCTGTGTGATAATGTTGTGAGAGTTATAGAGTTAATCAACTGATTTATCATTAGATATGAGGTCTGAGCCACAAGAAGGATTCCATACCTTTTACTGTAAACTTAGTCAAATAGCCCATGACTGGGGATGTCATAGGGTATTGGTACCCTCTTGCTCTTTTTTTAAAAGCTCATGTTGTCAAACCGTCTAACAGCCTTCCAAATACTATGTTAATATACATAGATGAGTGTTTCTCTCAACGTTGGCCAAAGAAATTTATTTTTTCATTGGGTTAGCATAATGTTTCATAATTGATTAAAACTTTAGAATCAGTGACTGTGAGATCTATAGCATTCTTACTACAGCTAACGCTCAGGGAGCATCATGAAATTGGAGAGGTGAAGAGTACAGGAGCTGCAGGGTGATGGATAGTGCCGTGGAAATGCTGTCTTCTCGATATAACACAGTTGTTGCACACATGAACTCAAGTACCTGTGATCATTTGGACACAACTTGCACAAGACCAAATTAGTCAAACTTCAAGCATGGATAGGAGAGGGATCCCCAAGTCCCTACCCACTAAAAGCAGTAGGTAGTTGATGGTTAATGGGGGAAGGGGAATCATTCTCATGTAGATATGCATCTATTGTTATCAGTGCTTAACCACAACCCCATGTGCATATGGACACTACTAATTGGACTCAGGATGTTATTAGTAACAAATTGTAAAAATAAATAAAAAGAGAATTTAAACTTTAGAGGAAGATGAGATGCGGGGCACAGGGCGGAGTGTATTAGTGTATGGATATGCTTATCATACACTGTATAAATGTGCAGATCGTAAAAAGAATAAAAATTATTTTTAAAATGAAGAATAGGTGTTAAGAGGGAGTTGTATTTCAGGGGTAAGGCCAGAGGAGAAAGGTATTAATAGATAGAAAATATAAGCATTAAAGAATAATTTAAAATGTTAGGGATCCATCTTGTAATGGAAAAGCCGTTAAGACCTGCTATGTAATGAGAGGAAGATGCTTTCTCTCACCCCTCTCCACCTACAGCAGTTGAAAGAATGGGCCCTGTGTCTCACCTGCACACCACAGTAGGGTTGACCCTGTAAGCAGGGTCACAGGTGAGTTAGACTTGGGGGTGCGAGAGGGCATAGCTGCTACCACCTTCCTGGTCTGTGCTCTAGTATTTGGGGTAAAGGAAAAAGTCCTACCACCACCTTTAGCTGGCAAGGGAACGTCTCTATACCAGCTGCAATACCCAGGGAAGCAGACCCTGCACTTAGCCTGGCAGCAAAGTAGAGTTGACCTGAGAAGGTGTGGGTGAAAGTTGTGCGTGGGAGATTTGGCCCTATCTTATCATCTATATAGGATGTTGATAGGTGGAGAATTCCTCCCACCCCTTACCACCTGTGACAGGTGGGAGAGCTTTCCCTGCCCCTCATCAGCTGCAACACTTGGGAAAGTAGCCCTGCACCTTGTCTGGGTAACAGCCCTAATGGTACAGCCAGGCGAGAGTCCACTGTGAGAATGTGAAAGCAAAAGAACTAGCCGTGTCACCTTGCTAATGGATGCAATGGGGAAACTAGCTAGATCATTGGTGGAGAGCTCACCTTCGTGGTGAGGACAAGGGAGAGCTAGAGACTGACGGACTCAGGCCGAGAACCAGGGTTGTGAGTTGGCCCACTCCAATATTCACCCAATCCGTGATCTGCTGGAGCACATGAAGGGCCTGTCCTACATACCCAAAGCTGCAGAGTCTCCAGGACACAGGGTAATGACGGTTTAGCCAAGAAGAATCCAGTGAGAGTCCAGCATTGACAGTGTAGCAGAAACCCGAGGCCTCTAACCTACCAATGACTCTTCGCAATGAACTCTTGCAAGTAAAGATATGTGGATAAAAGGCGGGGAAAAGAATCCACCTTGTAATAATGGATGGTTTTTGATGTTTCTATGAGAGTTTATATAGTTTACTGTATAAAACTGCATTCTAGAATTGATATTCTCTTCTGATTTTTAATCCATATATATATATATATATATAAAACATACATACAAATACATAGATACATATATATATATATACATATATATTTAATATATGTTAAAAATCCATAGGTATCTATCTTAGAATGTAAACAAATAATGACATACTTATTTTCTTATTTAAATTTTATTGAAGTTTCAGATTATCTGTATTATAGGTATTCAGAAAGGTGGAATTCTCACTAATGTATTTGTGCATATGGATGATCATATACATATGAGCATATTAGCAGCACTCAATGGAAAAAAATAAAAATAAGCACATACATACAAGTGCATAAAACTCGGGAGGTAGATGAGTAAAGGTGACTGAAGGGAATTAAAAGGTGAGTTGAGCATGGAAATGCTCAAGATATATATGAATATTTCAAAGAATGAATTAGTAATATTACTAAAAATTAACTAATGACTGTGGGTGATCTGTATTAAAGAAACACATTTAGTATTATAAATGGTTTGTAATGTGGTAGTAAAATAATCATAATTAGTTATAAAATATTTCTTTGAAAATGAAGAAAACCAGATGGTTTCATCAACTGAAAGAAAGAGTGTATGACATCAAGGAATGAATTCTGCCTAAAGGAATGGAATACAATTTGGGTACTGCTAATGACTTGTACTACAAAATTTTATATGCTAAGGTCTTAGGTTCTTGTCTCTCACACAAAATACCTGCCAACTTCTGAGAGTTCCAGCACAGGCACTTCAGAAATGATAGAAGGCACTCATTTTCAAATACATTTATAACATTTTAGCACAAGTAACAACAATGAAGTTACATGTGTATATAACACTATATCATTTCGATAATTACCTTAGGCAAGAATGTCTGCTTACAAAAACAGTATCTAATATGGACTTATTTCTCACGTCTAGAAAGATTTCAACTCTTCCATTGTTTTTGTAAAAAGATTTTCTAATAACCCAGTATAATTTGCATAAAAGAAATCTATATTATATTGAGAAAAACACCTTTAAGAGTAACTCCATTTTTGTTGGGGGATACTATATTTTAAATTAAAACCTTTAGGAAAAACTTATTTTAAAATCTATAAACTTTTTAAGGGTAAATTGTCATTATCTACCCAATCATATGTTGTTGTCCTTTTTATTTCTTCCTTTTTCCTCTTTGAGGATCTGCCACCCAGCTCCCAAATAAAATACTGAGAGACTTTTTCTTATTTATGAATGCCTCACTTTATCTTGTCTTGTTCTTAGTCAGTTTTTTTTTTACTTAAATTATCCCTTCTGGGAGGGGATCAACAGAAAGGGGAGCAGAGAAAATGTATAACTCAATAAAATCAATTAAAAAAGCAGAAAATTGTGATGCCCAGCTCTTCATATAATTTTTTTAAAAAATTATCCCCTCTTCCCTCTGCCTCTGGGATTTTATCTATTTTTTATATGCCTTTTTTTTTTTTTTACTTTTCCACCCATGGCTTGCTGTGTAGCTCAGTGGCTGGCTCCCAGCATCCTCCTCTCTTTCTTCTTTCTCTCATTCCTCCTCTCCTAAAATTTTCTCTGTCTGGCAACCTGCCTATCCCTTCTCTTGCCTTGCTATTGGCCATTCAGTTCCTTATTAGACTAATCAAGATTTTTAGGAAGACAAAGCAGCAGACCTTCACAGAGCTAAACAATTGCAACATAAAAGAATGCAACACATCTTTGCATCATTAAACAAATATTTCACAGCATAAACAAATATAATAACATCTTAAAATAATATTTTACAATTATATTACATTGAATTCACTTAAAAATTATATTTATAAGCAAATATTTACCACATTTATGACACTTATAATAATTATATTAATAATAAACATAATTATATAACTATATACAGTTAAAAGGTAATGATGCTCTTTTTATAATAAACAGAGTAAACAATTTCAATAAACTTATTCAGGTGAGTATTAGCTAAGTATATCAAAGTTATCAGAGCATGTGTTCTGATTTCATAGTAATTGTAATGTGGTAGATAGTTGATAATTCATTCTCTTAAGCAAAGGCACCAGATTTTATACATCACCATTATCTTTTTCTTCTAGATGCTCAAGTATTGTTAATCTTACTCAAATTTGGCACTATAATATCTATGCTTTCAAGTGCCTAATTGAGGTATCACTTACATGAGATTCTGGGCATTTTATAGATTCTTAATATGTTAAAATTTTGAGTTTTACTCATATATTGAAATAACTGCTGTCTCTTACAAGGAGCAAATATCTATTTAATAGATGTTTTTATCCACAAATATAAATGCTCACACACACACACACACACACACACGTACATGCACTAGCAAATATAAAGAATACCTATTTTATGAAAGGTCAATAACTTGAAGAAGAGAAAATTACATTGGATAATTTCTAAATATTTCAAGCCATTCTTATTGTAAAACTTGCTGTAGTAAATGGAAAAATAGCCTTGATTTGTACTAATCCCACAGGTTTTACAACTCCACAGGTTTCTTTTATTTAATAAGTTGTATGACCTTTTTAATATTCAGCTATATAGAATTGATTATAATTAGAAATCAAGTAGTTGCTGACTTTTTTTCTAATAAAGGCAAAGCTATTTTTGAGCAATAGGACTAAGAGTGGGTATTTCACATTGGCCCTAAATATGTGTTCTCTGAAAATAAAATGACAATAGGATTTCTCATTTTCATCTCAGGCTACCTAAATATAAGAGCCCTTAACTTCTCTTTCATGTAGAATAAATTACTCACAGAGGATTGTATGATTTTTTAAAGTTTATTCTTCTTTTATTTTTATGAGTATTTTGCCTGCATTTATACATTCATAGGGTGAGCATCCCTGACGCTGCCAGAGCCCTGAAGAGAGCCCTGGATTTCATAGAACTGCAGGTAGAGATAGTGGTTAGCCATGCCATCATGTGGGTGTATTTGATTGAAATCTTGCTCCATGCATTAGCAAGAAGTGGTTTTATTTTGACAGGTTTTCTCTACGTAACAGTCCTAGCTGTCCTGGAACTCACTCTGTAGACCAAGCTAACCTCAAACTCACAGAAATGGCCTCCTGAGTGCTGGGATTAAAGTTTTCCCCCCCCACCACATAGAAATGATCTTCACCAATGAGACATCTCTCAGTCCCCAGGTACTTTGTTTTTAGTGTTCATTATAATGATTATTTATTTTTTGTCTTTGCAGTAAACCCACATTTAGAATGCTGTTTAAAGATGAAAAACGATGTCTTGAACAATTGAAGTATAAATAATTTCTTGTATAAATTTGTATTTTACAAATTCTTCTGCACTGTTACTACATATCAGATCCCTTTCTCAAGACTATTTAAAGTCATGCTTGTACTGTTGAAATATGAGCATTTTATTTACAGATTGATGATTCTCTTTAGAAGTGCCTCTTCTCAACTTTGAATACCTGAAATCTGCTCCTTGACATTGAAGTGTAACATCTTCCCTCCTCTTCCTTTTCTTGGATGCATCTGTTATTCTGTATCTTAAGAGAAATCAGTCAGTGTACATTTCCTATTCAACTGTGTTGTATACCTGTACCTGAAAACTGGTTTCCTAAAGCACAGCCAGGTAAATAGCAGCTTCCTTATCTGGCATAGTGTGTCTTCATGGAGCATCATCTATGATTTCTATCATAGATTCTTCTGGTTTCCACAAAGGAAAGAACAAGATTTCTGACAAACAATGATGCTGCTTGCATTTTCACAGTGAACCTAGTGGACAAATAATTTTCACAGTACAAGTTGGACCATTTTAGAAGTTGCTTGAACTGTATTAGGTGACAAGAGGATCATTTCGTGCAATGAAGCAGCAATTTGCTAGTGGCCTGTGATGCTTAATGAAGCTTAGAGAGCCTATGACAGTCATGAATGGACTATATACCCACATTAGTTTTAACATAAATAAAACTATCAACAAATGAAAGTCATATGGCATCTTCTTAGGAAGAAATAAAAAGTTAAAAATTACAATCAATGGTAAATAAACACATTTGAAGAAATTTAAACAGAAAACAAATTTACAAAGTCAAATAAAATTTCTCATACGTGTATATTATACCTATATTCTATATAATATTAAACATATTAAATCCACAAATTCATTTACAAATGTGAGTGAATTTGTAGCATAAGAGATGTGAATTTAATTTAAATTTTCAATATACTTATGGTTGTAGCTTATACAGTTCCTTATGGTAAACTGTTCTAGTTGATAATTTTTAGACAATTTATGAAAGCATAAAATAAAGCCAGAATCCAATATGTATTCAAATACTGAAGTTCTTATTTTTCTAGATTCCTTTTATTATTAATGAGATTCATATTTAAAAGTTATAAAAATTCATGTACAGTAGCATAAAATGTAGTCACAATATTTGCACTTAAAATAATTAATTGCTTTAGGATAGAGTAGAGGAGGAAGAAAAGAGGGAAAGAAGTTGAAAGCCTGAGAGAGGCAGGGTAATGGAGACACAGAGAGAGAATTTTCCCTGTGATGAATGTTTCTAATAGCCATTGTGACTTAGCCTTTTCCAATCTGGACCTGCTCCTTCATTCTTGCAGACATGTGTGACTGAAAGTGGGAATTCTGCCGATAAAACTTCATATCCATTATCATTTGATGAATGGAGTCAACAGAAGGACACCTGAAAAAAATTAAAGGAGAATACTTAATCTTTACTCTGCCCTTCGCTAGGTTGCTGCACCAACAGAATCCTCTCTACTGTGGCGGTGTTCTGTGATGCCCCCTCTGAAGTCACCTTATCCACACAGGGTGACTTCCTGTTCCTTAAAATGTATTGTCATGAAAATGTGATGATTTTTTCCTTCTTTCTTCATAATACAGACAATGCATAGTTAAAAATGTTGCCCTTATTTATTTAACTTGGGGTGGGACAAAGCATTCTCACGTGCATGCTTGTATTTTGTTTGCATTTTTAAAAATCATTATTTGAGTAATCTTTAATTATATAATATCTGGCTGAGATCACTGTGTAATTCTCACCAGGACTCAGAAATACTGGAATAAGATTTCTCTTCAGCACAAAAAGAATAGAATTTGCATTTGGAAATAATCAAAGTCTAATGGTGACAACTGTCAGAAAAAACAAATGCGACCCATGGATGGCTTGCTAAACTTTAAATCAGATTCACTAAATGGCATACTGTATGAAATCTTAAATTGCTATTGGAGACCTCTAGTCATAATTATTACATCTTATATTATTATTCCCTGTTAGAAATATGTTAAACTAAGCGGAAATTGCAGGCAGTACTTCCTCAAATTCTCATTCTTTCCACCCAGTACTTAAAATTGTACTGCAGTTCATGATGAAAACTTAGTCACAACCTCTTGTTACTCTGTCACTAATTTGCTTTTTCCCTGTTGTGAGAAAGTACCATGGCCAAGGACAAACTTTGGAAGACTTTATTTAGGCTTAAGGTTAAGGGGATTAAAGTCAACAATGGCAAAGGTGTGGCAGTAGGGGCAGAAAGCCGGCAGGTCACATCTTTCATTCACCTGGAGAATCAAAGAGAGTGACCTGAAAGTAGAATGAGGCCATAAACTTCCAAAGCTGTCTTCTAGACATACTTGCTAAGTCAATGCTCCAAGTCCTAAATTTATCCTTCCCAAATTTTGGTACCAACTGGCTGCAATCATTCATGTACGAGCCTAGGGGGCATTTCTCATTTGAACAAAGTCTGATAAGGTAGGAGATAGCTGTCTCAGCTCTCTGGTTTGAACTTGTCATTGCTCGGTTATTTATTTACAATTGAATGGCAACCTCCTTTAGATGCATTCTTTTTCACAGGTCAATGTGATTAATACTTATAAAATTTTTCTTTATCATGAATAACAGTCAAAGATTGGGCCAGTGTTCTCCATATATCATTTCTCAGGTCCTGATTTATTTTTAGTCTCTCTTACCAGTATTATATAACATGCATGATGATAATTTTGATTTTTTTTAATTTGTGAAAAATCTCTAAGTTTTATGGAGTTAATACAATTATTTGAAATTTCTTCTCTTTTTTTGAGAACAAATCATTCTGAATTTTGGATGTGATATATTTGAGTAAAAACCATGAAGGCAAACTAGGCTTAAACTGAATAAATATATCTATGAAATATAAATTTTTGTTAAAACTGGATCACAATGCAGTCAGACTTCTATTAGTTAAATTATTTTTAAAAATTAACAAGCATAATTAAACATGAATCAGGAATATATGTAACAGTGTTGTATTTAGGGGGAGAGGTGAGGTGTGCGGGTTGTATGTTCCCAGCACCCAGGCTCCCAAGCCCCCAGCCCCTGGCCCCCTCAGCTACTGGCCGCCTGCACCCGAAATAACCACATGACAAACTGGATTCATTTAAACTCTGCCTGGCTTATTATCACTAGCCTTTTCTTGGCTAGCTCTCATAATTAAACTAACCCATTATAAAAGTCTGTAAGTCACCACGTGGTGATGTACCGGAAAGGTCTAACCTGCATCCATCTGCAACGGTGGCTCGTGGTGTCTGGCTTACTTCCTTTCTTCTCCTCCCAGAACTTCCGTTCTGTCTACTCCACCCACCTAAGGGCTGACTTAACTATAAGCCAGGCAGCTCTTTATTTAACCAATCAAAGCACAGAAATACAGGTGGACCCTCCCACATAACAGCATGAAAATTACAAAATAAAATTTTGTCTTTTTTCTACTTATGTTCTATTTTATACTTGACTGCATCTTTTGGCTTAGATATACATTTGAAAATTTCATAAAAATGTGTGGTGTTTGTATTATAGTTAAGAAATTTAAAAATTATTTACACTTCCATATAGTGTGTGTGTGTGTGTGGGTGTGTGTGTGTGAGTTTGAATGTATGAATGTGTGTTGCTATGGATCAAACCTATGAACTAAAACTTGCAAAGCAAGAACTCAAACACTGAGCTACATCCCAGACCAAAGATGCCAATGTAAATATTTTGACCTTCAGAGTCTATACTAAGTCTTCATCATGTTAGTATTGAACTGGTGCTCAAGAATTTGAAAAACTTTGCAACTAGAAGGAACTCTATTTCCTTGTCTGATGCTGCTATGATAATCTTAAGAATTGTATTTATGTGCACAATACATGATGTTATGATGCTGTAATTATATTTTAGCCAAAAAGCTTTAATATTTCTATTTTTATATCTAACCTTGAATATTTATTACTAGTATTCATTTTTCTTTCTAAAAACTCAGAGTTTCTTCTCATAGCTTGTCTGCCCAACCCTTGATGGTTTTTTTGCAGTATCATTCCTTTGGCAACATATCCTCTTGGTTTTTGTTTGTTTTGTTTTTTATTTTATTTAGTTGTTCATTTTGCTTTGTTTTGCTGTTTGTTTTGCTTATGGATAAAAAAATCATTATTTCACATTGATTATTGAAAGACACTTTCATTGTACACAGAATTTTCAATGTTGTCTCTGTTTCCATTGGCAGATCATGGGTCAAAAGTACTCAGAGACCCTATATGAATGGTTCTCTACTCATTTTTAAGATTTTATGTTTAAATTTTGTTTAAATAATTTTAACTATTGTTTTTCTAGACCTTCTTACTAATATTTTTTATGTTATGTGCTTAGAGTTCATTGATTTATGTAGTTTTTATTTTTCTTGGTTGAAAAAGGGGAGGTATGGTTTAAGCAAAAATCTTTTCTCTCTCCTTTTTCCCTTTTAAGTGTTTGTGTGTGTGGTATACATGTGAGTAAGCTTTGAGGGCCATGTGTGTGAAGGCATGCAGATGTGCAGTTTGTGTGTGTATGTGTGGTGTGTGTGTGTGTGTGTGTGTGTGTGTGTGTGTGTGTGTGTGTATGCCCTGGATTGACAATGGAAATTTCCTATATCATTCTTTACCCTATTCTTTATATCAGAGTACCTAATTTGAAGACAGTATGTGCAATCTAGCTTGCTAGTTAGCTCCATCAATTCCTTGTCTTCACTTTTCCTGTTCTAGAATTACATGCAGGTGAATGTGTTCATTTTACTTAAATGGGTGCTGGAGATCTTAAACCCAGTTCACATACTTACCCAGCAAGAACTTCAATCCAAAACTTCTCCTCAGCCATCCTCTGAGTTGCTATTTCAGTCCAGTTACAGTGCAAATTAATCCTTTGTTATCACCTTATATTTTTGTATTTGCTTTTTCCTTTATACGTATTTTAAATTTTTATTGGTCTATGTAGAACTCATTGATATTTTTACCTTTGTTAACAAGATTCAATCTCTATTGGAGCCCATATCTTTCATACTTATATAAAATTTATCAAATGGTTCACTTTGATCTTTGTTATTGTTTCTTGTTGATATTCTATTAATCACCAATAATTATAACATTGTTTTTTTTTTATTCAGTTAACATAAAATAGACTCTAAAATGTTTGACTGATCTTGGAAACCTTGTGATTAACCCATATTTATGACATTCCCTATTACCATAGGTCAAGTTCTCTTTTGTCACATACATATTAAATTTACATTACATTTATGAATGTTGTAAATACAGAAGAATTAAATTATATTTTACTGATAAAAATGTTTTACAGAAATTCCCTTTGCTAGAACCAAGCCCTAGACTTCTTCACTCCTCTAATGGGCAGGAGTTGAATGTCCTCTTCAGTGATTCACTGTTAGTCTATTCATAGCCTGCCCAATACATGCCTAGTCAAAGGAGCTGCATGGCTGATGTTGGGTATATGCAAAGATCCTTTCTTTTTTCAAAAATAGATAGCATTATCTGTTTCCTTTATCTCTTATTACTGCAATACAGCACCACAAATTTAGTGGATTAAATTATTACATTTGGGACAACAAATAAAAGCATTTGCTACAAAAGCCTTATGGCTTGTGTTTGATACCTGGAACTCACACTGCTAGGAGAGAACAAACGATCTGTGGTACAACTTTGCTTGTGCTTACACACAAATATCATATACATACACACACTCACACAGCTAAAACTAAATAAATAACTACCATGCTCTAATACTCTGAACTTAGAAGCAAGAAGAGTTGAGGTCACTGTCCACAATCTCACTCAACAGTTACAGTGCAGTCTTTGAGATGATTCTACCTACTGAAAATATGCACAGACAAAACAGTCAGCAGACAAGATGTTTCATGATGGGCGATGCCCAGGCAACGCCCTCTGTATTGAGACTGCCAAGATCCTGCCACGACTGCTGTCTTTAGATAGCATTCTGTGCATTCTTCCTCCTCTCGCCCTTTCCTTCTCATGTTTTAATGTTTTCTAACCACTCTGCTTTCTACAAATTTGGCAAATTTGGACCTATGATTTTTTAATCAAATAAAACTACATACTCTTCATTGTGCACTTATAGCCATCTCATCAGGGTTAATCATTTTATTCTAATTGTCTATAGATTCAGGGGGGGGTTCTGGTATTTAATTTTGCTCAGAATTTGTAGCTGCTGTTGAGGTGGGAAGCTTTTCCAATAGAAGTGCTAATGACTTTGTCAAAAATAAGGTTCCACAATAGAATTGGAAACAATAGCTAATTTCACCAGTTTCTATTTTAGAATATCTGTAGTAGGCAGACAGATATCCATTAAATGTACTTTTTAAACATACCTTACACATATATCATTTGCATTTATTTAATCAAACTTTAATTATGCTCCTTAAATCTTACTGCACTAGTGTACTTGCTTTAGGCATCTTTTGTTTCTGAAGAAATAAACACCACATTTGAATTGTTCTGAGTAGACTTGCATTTCTCCCATGAATCCTATACGGTGCAGGCAGAAAAGGTGCAGCATTATATTAAAGCTAGTAATGATCTTTTAGGGATCTTCATTAATATTGCAAGTGAGAAATGCTTTTAATTTCCCTATGTATAAGTGTAAGTAATTAAGATTTATGGAAAAGTTTGAAGATACAAAGAAGAATTAACCAATTTACATGCTTTCAAAAAATCTCCCTACAGAAATTTAAATACCTGATAATCTATTTTTTGTCAAGAGTTATTAATTATCATTTAAAATTGATGATGCTTTGGTATTATTTCAGGTAGCACATTTACTTTACAGTTCAATTTTTGTCTATCCATTTTTGACTATTACTTATAGGCCAAAGCAATACTCTGCCTAGGGATTATTTTATGACTCTTTTATTAGTTAATGATGGTTTATTGTTTCTTTTTTATGCTATTGACTTCTTTATTTTCATTCCTCAGTGATTAACTGAACCCCCACTCCTTGCCTCTTCCTCTTTTTGTTGCCAACATGTTGTTTGCGCTATGGTAACTATCATGTTCCTTTAAAATGTATATTCTGTTTTTCTTCAATAGTTTACTATTCTATAAAGTTCACTTATGTTAAGTTCTCTGATATCATATCACAACTGCAATGCCTTTGAATTGCGTTTTTAGTAATTTTGTGTCAATTATTAAGAGAAGAATATTGGCATCTCTAATTGTAAGATTTTCTATTTCTTATTTCAACCCTGGATTTTTTCTTGTTATTACTTATGACTTAGTTATTATACATACATACATTTGTATTATAATCTTTATAATCTTTTATTATTATGAAAAGTATCTTTGTAAATAATTGTTTTTTAGACAAAATAAATCATTTGTCACTTTAATAATTAAAGTGGTGATGTTTTAAATGAAAGTATTCTCCATAGACTCAGTTGTCTGAAATTTTGTCCCCGGCTAATGATACTGTCCCTAGCTCATGGTAGAAAGTGTGGCATTTCTGGAAGAAGTATGTCACTGAGGGAAGCTTTGCTCCTGACACTCTATGTGCTCTCTTGGCCTCCATCTTGAAGGTTAAGAAGTGAGGCTCCAGCCTCCATTCCAACCACTCTACATACTGCTGGCTGTCATGCTCCCTCACCATGATATTTTCTGAAAAACTTTTCTCCTAAAGTTCTTTTTGTAATGTTTTTCCCTGTTTTTACAACAGGCAGTAACTACTCCATGAAGCAATATAACATTTGTATATAATGTCATGTGCAGAATATGAAATCTGTCATTTCTTTTTTCTAAGTTGTCTACTGCTATTCTTTCTCCTCTCTCTCTCTCTCTCTCTCTCTCTCTCTCTCTCTCTCTCTCTCTCTCTCTCTCTCTCTCTCTCTCT
>JAQHUG010000410.1:1230044-1246761 GCA_028555095.1 Dicrostonyx torquatus
CTGGTACCTCTTTCAAGAAGATCTGGTCTGAGGGCTTCATACTATTGCCATCCATCTAACCGCTACATTATAGCCACCAGAACAGAGAAGAGTTAAAGGATTTCTTTTGTTTATTGTTTCCAAATAGACCATTTCTCTCTTTACTTATGTAATGTTAAAACAATGTGAATGGAAAATGGAAGTACTTCGTCATCTAGAAACAATATCAGACTTTCATTGCTACCATTTCTTGTGAAGTAAATAAGCTTTTATAATGTCTCAAAATACAAATCTTCAATACTCAAGTAAAAACAATCCTACGTAGTCACAATTTTCAGTTGAGATAGAGAACTCTAGGTAATTTTAAGCTAAACAATTCTAGTGCATGCAAAAGTGTTATTATTTAAAATTAACTTATACCTAGTTGATTTACTATGCTGATGTAATGCAGTCATTTCAATTATAGACCACACAATTTTATTTTATGTGTTTAAACCTCACATCTACTGCTTTCTCTCTATGATACATTGAATAAACTACATCTTACTTTATTCATCTAAAAATTAATTTGATAAAATATGATTGCTTCATTTTACTACCATTGATAAAATGCTTCTGAAGCCAAGCAATTTGGCACTGTAAACATTGAACAGTACTTATAGCTGACCTGAATTATTTAAATTTGTAGAGTGAGAGTATTAGTAAAGATCAATCACTCATTTTTTGATAATTATCGCTAATTTAAAATAGTTTTGAATCAGTTTTCTTTTCTTCATTTATTGAAAATGGATTATTTTAATATAATATACCTTGGTTACGCTTTTCCCTCTAATCGTCCAATTTCTCCCCATCTTCCTACCATCCCCATCTACTACACACCGGTCTCCCATTAGAAAAAAAAGGCTCTCTGGGTCTCTGGATTGTAGCCTGGATATCCTTTACTTTCCAGCTAATATCTACTTATAAGTGAATACATAGCATATTTGTCTTTCTGTGTTCGGTTACCTCACTCAGATGAGTTTTTCTAGTTTCATACATTTGCTTGCGAATTTCATGATGTTATTGTCATTACAGCTGAGTAATACTCCATTGTGTAAATGTATCACATTTTACTTATCCATTCTTCTGTTGAGGGGCATTAGATTGTTTCCAGGTTCTGGTTACTAAGAATAAAGATGCTTTGAGCATAGTTGAGTAAGTGTCTTTGTGGTATGGTAGAGTGTCCTCTGGGTATATTCCCACGGGTGGTATAGCTATGTCTTGAGGTAGATCAATTCCAAATTTTCTAAGAAAGAGTCATATTGATTTCCAACATAGCTATACAAAGTGTACACTCACACCAGCAATAGAGGAATATCCCTTATTCCATGTCCTCTCCATCATGAGCTGTCACTTGTGTTTTTAATCTTAGCCATGTTGACATGAATGAGAATTTTGGTTTTAGTTTTTAAAAAACACATAAGACCCCCAATAGTTAAAGAACACTTGTAAAACAAAAATAATTCTGGAGTTATCACACTTCATAACTTCAAAAATGTCAATTTTATAAGGTTTCATTAAAATTGTGATTTTTATAACTGTATAAGTAATATATTAAAATATTTTTAAAGACATAGAATGAAACTCCAAATAAAATGCATATAAAATTTCAGTGTTATTCTTCTGTCCACCTCTCCCCAAAAGCAATATAAACCTAGACCAATGAAAACTCTTATCTTAAGAACAGACTTACAGATAAATAAAATGGAGTAAAATGTCCAGATAGGAAAATACCCAAAATGAAAACCCAATCCTTCCTCAATAAGGGTGCCAAAATTTCACAGTGTAGAAAGAAATGGTCTTCTTTAATCCCAGCACTCGGGAGGCAGAGGCAGGCAGATCTCTGTGAGTTCAAGACCAGCCTGGTCTACAAGAGCTAGTTCCAGGACAGGCTCCAAAGCTACAGAGAACCCATGTCTCGAAAAACAAACAAAAAAAAGAAAGAAAAGAAATGGTCTTTAAGTTTTCTGGGGAAATTGGATGTTCACATACATACAAATGAAGTCAGACCCTATTAAATCACACATAAAAGTAGTTCAAAGTAGACTAATATGCTAGTGATAAGAAATATTTGAATGCATAAACTTGTGAAAAGAAGATATCATAGCACTGCTCTAAAAAATATCATCTCTGCAGTTGAACCAAAGTGCAAGCAACAAAACATAGACAAATAGGAAGTATGAAATACATACTTTTAAGCTAATAAAAATAGTTAAAATGCATTTTCTCATTTTAAAAGGTATATGTGTATATTTTTTATGCTATTCAGCTGCAGGCCCTAGCTACATACTTTGGGTATTGGCATTGACTGTGGAGAATACACTTCACAAACTTATATGAAGCAAAGTAACTGTACAGACAAATCTTCATAGACGGTATGCAGAGTACTAAATAGCATGAAAACAGATGCTCAATACCACTAAACATCCTTTAAACATAAAATCTGCATTAAATGTGAAAATAGCAATGAATATAAAAAAATTCAAAATTTTATGCCATTTTTGAGAAATTTAAAGTTGTGTATAGTGTTTGAAATTGTATGAGTTGTATAATATAAGGAATAGAACAACTTACAATCTACATCATCTAATTTTCCTATATATCCAGGAAGACTACGTGCTTCCTAGACACCAGAAATTAATATCTATAATGTGATTGACTTCTATAAAATAATAGAAGTGTTCAATTATATAGCATTTGCATCTACAGTGATGGCATCAATAAACTTTGTTCATCTGAATTATCTAGGGAGGTATGGTATCTGAATTCAGAGAATGCCAAATATGAAGTACAGTAATGTATATTTTCTAAAATGTTGGAACTGTGCCTCACAGTGATGTGCTATGTTGGAAAATCAGTTTATTTTTATCTGATATGAGAACAAACAACTCAATAGGACATTTCCTACTGCTTCATTTTTCCAATGTCAAGCAAAAAAGAAAGATGATGTGCCTGTTATAATTGACA
Organism: Dicrostonyx torquatus; assembly: GCA_028555095.1. Taxonomy (NCBI): domain Eukaryota; kingdom Metazoa; phylum Chordata; class Mammalia; order Rodentia; family Cricetidae; genus Dicrostonyx; species Dicrostonyx torquatus. Next base: position 1,233,030 of record JAQHUG010000410.1, read on the forward strand.
GTCATCAAAATTAAGTATAAATGTTCATCATTATTCGGGATTCCTTATCTTATTGATTCATAGATGCAATGATTTTGTTTTTTATTCTCTTGGAAATTAAAAAACAGTATATCTTTATTAGCATTGCATAGTCCAAAGCCAAAATACATGCCTTGGAATATTTTTCTTTCTTTTAATATAAAATCTAGTGGTGTAACAATGGTAGCAGATCACAAATTGAAGAAGATAAATATTTTTAATCAGAGACCATGTATTTCTTTTTAGTATAATCCCTCTTCAGTATAATAGCTCTCATTTTCCACTGCAAAGCAACCTGACACTCCAGAGGAAAAAAATGACTTTCATGGTGCTGGAGTATGTCCTTATAGTGCAAGGGTGTAAAATTTTGTGACTGGTCACTTTCTCTGAGGTTTTTATTTATAAAACTATATCATGCAAATTTTATTTTCTTCGAGAATGTCTCTTGTATATATACTTTAGAAAAAATAATTCATTTTAATATTTAAGTGACAAACACCCTATGCTATAATAGGTCAACTACTGGTAATTGCATATAAATTATGATTTGACAATACTTTTTGTAAAGGTTTCACAAATGTTTCCTAAATACATTCATTTGTTATCTACTACTTACTGTCTTATGAAAAACAGAACTGAGGCAAATAATTAAAAAGATACAAGTTTTTTTCAGAATACTATATAATATTGATGCCAGAGATATAATTAAATTATATATTTAATTATGAAAAATGGTGCTATTAAGTGCAAAACATTAATCCTTAAATAATACCTACAAAGTGTCATCACTACCTAATCCTCTACCATTCACCGTTCCCAAAGCCCAAGTGCATTGAAATAACCAAAACTTCAAAATTAGCTGCTGAGAAACATCACGAACATAATTTTTTGTCATAGTAGTGTATTAGTTCTATATTTACCCACTGTGACAATAAATCACGCAAATCAATTTAGGAAAGGATGGACTTGGTTTGAATGACAGTTCATGGATAGAATCCACCATGGTAAGGACGTGGCAGCAGGGTCTTGAAGAAGATCTTCGCATTGCATATGCAGTCAGGAAATGAGGAAAGATTAATGCTCCATTGGGGTTTCTGGTGAGTTTTGGTTTGTTTGTTTGCTTGGAAAGTTATTGTCGACATTTAAGGTGGGTCCTCCTTCCATGTCACTTAACCTAACTACCTAATCTCTCAGGGACAGGAGAGAGAAATTTTACCATTGTGATTCCAAACTCTTTCAAGTTGTCATTCAAGATCTCTCTACTTTTTTATTTTGTTTTCAACTTTATTTGATTTTATGAAATGAGAATCTCATACAAGCATCCATTATAGCATCCACTGCTTTTTGATCAAATGCATCCTCCACTTTATCCCTCGAATTCCTTCCCAAACCCACACAACATTTTTCCTCTCAACTTCATGTTCTCATTTTTTCCATTAGCACATAAGCATATGATTTTCAACTTCCCTTTTCTCCTCCAACATTTCCCTTGTACCATGCATGCTGTTCTCTGAAATGATGTCTACTTCTTTAATTGTTGGTGTGTGTGTGTAAGATAAAGTGTGTGTGTGATATGTGGTATGTGTATCGCTAAACATATGAAAACAGTCTGCTTAGTTTGTATGACATTACTTATACATCTATTATTTCTGAAGTCTTTTTTTAAAAATGTACTATTTAGTGCTGCCTATATGTACGTAGATATAGGTCCCTCTACTTAAGTCTGGGCTGCTTCTGAGAAATGTCATTTCTGAAGGACACAGACTGTTTTCTACCATAATACCAATCAATGGTGAACAATTTTCAGCTAGAGTGGTAGTTCTTAAGCCAGTTCCCAGTCTTGGTTGGGATTACAGCTGTTATGATCGTGTATGGGCCTCATATATTTAGCCAAAGGTGTTGTGATCTCATTTTTCCAATTGTCCTCTAGAGTCCAACAAGTACACCTTTGCCCTATATGCCTGATACCTCTTATTCTAAAGATCTTTCCATTCTGCTTCTGTACTGATGCCTGAAACTCTGGGGGATGATGTGACATAAAGATATTATTTAGAAATTATCTTTCTACATTATCTTATTCTAAGTTGCAGTTATTAAATTAATCACTATCTAGAGCAAATAGATTTTCTAATGATCATTAAATAATGTACTAACTATGGACATAAAAATAAGAAATTATGGCAGTATTACTATGTTCATTCACCAGAAAGAAACAATATCCAGCCCTATAATCATGGGTTTTAGGATGAGTTAATGGTACCAAACATTAGTTCCTCTCCTTGCAAAGAAGGCTTTAAAGTCAATTAAAAGGTTTATGGTTACTCCCACAGCATTTGTGCCATAATTTTTGAGCCACTAGGAATGTCTTTACAGGCCAGTTATTACTATACAGTGCTAGCAATGTTTACGACTGGGAAAGACAATTGATTCTTTTTATATACCAATAGTCTCTACAGACATTTCCAGAGCTCTGAAAATTATCTTGTAAGGTTTATACTTTTAGACTGGTAGTAGCTTGATTTTCCTATGTTTTGTAATCCAAATATATGGTGTGTTTAGCAAAAGAGTATTATTTATCAAGTTTTATAGAATAACTAAAAACAATGGCATTTGCCTGCAATGTTTGAGAAATTTAAGTACACTAATCAAATGCTCAAAAACATGTAACTCATACTTAGCACTGGGGATTTTATTTCAAAGTGTCTGAGAGAGGTATTTTATCCCATAATGGGGTGATAATCATTTAAGTTTCTGTCATATGTTGCAAGGAGAGGGCTGCTTGTTCATCCCAGCCGCCTGCCTAGCTTAGCCACAAAATAACCACACAGAAACTGTATTATTTAAATCACTGCTTGACCCTTTAGTTCTAGTTTCTTATTGGCTAATTCTTACATTTTACTTTAACCCATTTCTGTTAATCTATGTATCACCACATGTCAGTGGCTTACTGGGTAAAATTCCCAGTGTCTGTCTCCAGCAGATACATGGTGTCTCTCTTTCTCTGCTTTTTTTCTCACAGAATTCAGTTCTGTCTTCTCCACCTACCTAAGTTCTGCCCTATCAGAGGCTCAAAGAAGTTTCTTTATTAACCAATGAAAGCAGCATATAAGGACCTCCTACACCAGTCATACAATGTATATTTCAGGATGTTTCTACAGCATTATGTTTCCAAGTGTCTTTAAAAATGTCTTTAGTGCTAATTATACAGCTCTTTATGCTTTCTTCCAGCTTGCATTACAATCTCCCACTCCATTTAACTCGACCTTCCATTGCCTCCCTCATCTGTTTCATACAAACTATGTTCAATTCCTCTTCCATTGAAATCCCCTTCAATTGCTCCTTATTTATTTTCTAGATTTTATGGTTATTCCAATTTAAACACATGTATCTAAAGATTTAAGGTAAGCAATCCTAGATCCATAGGTCCATGTGAGAAGATACTGTATTTGTCTTACTAGGTCTGAGTTACCTCACGCAGAAGGGTTAATGTAAGCTCCTTCCATTTCATAGCTTCCCTTTTCTTCATAGCTAAATAACACTTCATTGTTTAAATGTACAACATTTTCTTTATCTATTTATCAAGTGGTGAATATTTAGGAATATATACCTTTATACCTATGTTTGCATAAGATTTGAATCATTTATTCTCAGCAAATCTTGACTGTAGGGGCCCAAAAAGGCCTACTTCCAAGTTAAGCAAAGGCTAGAGGTTGGGGCTTGTTTCTAGTTCCTCAAGGCTATTGTGCTTCTGCCTCAGAAAAAGGTCCCCATCTAGTTGTCAATCAGAGATTTCTGCTTTCACAAGGTTATTGTAAACATGCGTGGCTAATTGCCAGACCTTGTGCTTCTGGAATAGAGAAGTAGATCTGTTCCTACCTGAATCAGAAGTCTAAGGATCCAACTAAGTTCCAGTTCCTTTTATGGAAATAACTTGGGATTTCACCCAGACAGTGGTTTGCCTACAGAATGTTATGGTCTAGGATGTGAGCATGACTGTTTTGTTCTAGCAACACAGTGTTTAACTGTGAATGTAGCCTGTGAGTTTCAATTGGTATGCTTATTTCCTTGTATCATGTTAATGCAGCCTTTTGTCTTACTCCTACCTTTTGGGGTCAGGGGTATTTTAGGCAGTTGGAAATTAAACACATGTTAATTTTCACCACTCATTTAAATTCCCTCCCTACACTATCTGATATGTTTCTCCATTTTATTATTTTCATTTGTGTTTTTATATTCTTTATTATATTTTTGTTCTCCACACCCTTACCCTGGCAAGAGGTATTTTTGTCAAGGCTGGTTCCTAACATTTGATCACCAGAAATGGTTTTTAATAACCAACTAGCACTTTCTGTCACATTTCAAAGAGTGATGTAAGATTTCATAATATTCTCCTATTTTAATATATATTATCTATTTTGAAAACTTTAATAGCCTCTCTCTCTCTTCTACTTTTCCTGATTTTTTTGGTGATTAGATGGTTAATTTTTATCCATGTTGTCTAAAGTATTCTTCTTCTGATAAAATATTCCTTAGATATAATATATGAGGATAGTTCTTGGTCAAATTTCAACTAATCTAACAAATCACTCATAGTTGATGCAAAAATATTTCTTAAATTCACAGATTTGGCAACATGGTTTTCTATAACAGACAAGAGGAATTACATATGTCATTATCTTGTTAAATTGATATGTTTCTTCATTATATGTTCTAATATATTCATTTTTTCAATGAGTCATACATTGCCAAGTCTACATTGAATTTGAGATCTTAGCAAATAAACATAATAAACTTGCCATGCTATTAGATGCTGTGCATTGCTGTAATTCTTACAAAAGGCTCATGACTCAAAACCCTAAAGGTTAGTGTTATAATTGCAACCACACAAGGGTGGTAGGCACTTCTGGGTTTCAGGGACATATGTAACATGAGGGTCCTGCTTGTTGGGGTTTCTGTCCTGCCCAGTACCCCACAGCCGGCAAGCCCCAAAGAAAATCACACAGAGAGTCTACATTAAGTTATTGACTGATTGGCCCATTATCTCAGGCTTCTTACTAGCTCCCATAATTTATATTTACCCATTGTTCCCATCCATGCCAGGCATATGACCGGTACCTTTTCTCATCTGGGACAGGGACACATGCTGCTTCCTTGGAGATCTGCACAGAAATGCCAGGGAAGCTTCCTGCTTCCCAATTTCTCCTGTTCTTGCTCCACCTCTACTTCCTGTCTGGTTTTCCCATCTATACTTCCTGCCTGGCCAATTAGCACTTATTTAAAACATGATTGACAGAATTGTCCCGCACCAGACATACATTTGTAGAGCACTCAGGCAAAATACTTAGCTGCTTCAAGACCTTAAAAGTCCCTGCATGATCTATGTGAGACATGGTTGTGTCACCTACATATGATACAGCCATGTTAGCTCCTGTGCACATGCATGAGATCTGTCATCTGCTAGTGATGTAGCTACATCAACTCCTCATGCACATGCTCTAGGCAGTCTTGGGAGATGGTGGGACACACCATCTCCCAAGCTCTCTTTTTTCACACAATCTTCCCCAGGCCTGTACACATGTCTCTAATAAGCTCATAAGCGGATTTGTTGTGAGCTTTGTTCTCACTCGCACCAGGTAATTTCAGTTAGGTTTAACTGTTTTTATTCTGAACACAATTATCCTTACTCCAGACATGATCTTATTGATGTGGTATTGTGATGAAGAAGGAGTTGGCCCTCTTAATAAAGACTGGTTTTGTTAAACTCTTTAACAGCATAAGCTGAGAAACCTTCCAAAGTCCGATAATTCAAACCATGAATTTTAAGCTAAATGTCCTCTGCTCTTTCAATATTCTCATTTGATAACTAACAAAAAGAACAATCAAATGAAAGAGGAAGCATCACTGAGTGTTCTATGTATGGCGAGAAATGTATCCAGATCCAAATTCGTTTTCATTCTTGTGCTGGCATCCTCAATTTTCCTCTAGAATCTAATATTTGACTCCAGATTCTCATAAACTTGACATTTGATGCTGGTGATAACAGCAACAGAAACACTTTTGCTCTGATCAAATATCTGTGAAATTAGAAGTTAAAAGAGAAGTACTTGGAGCATCCCTTCCATTTCAATTGTCTTAGATGACAATTACAAATACTGATGTGTAAATGCAGTGCTTTCTGTTCTCTCAGCACTTTATTCTACTGCACGGAATTCCTTCTTTTACCTTAAGGATCCTTCTCTGTTGAGTTATTAGCTTATGAAGCACTCTTCTCTAGCTAACATGTCTATGAGATACAGCTCTCTGTCTTCTAACTAAGCTGCAATTTTTGCAGGTTACTTCAAGTGGGTTTATCTTATTACTTTCTAAAAGTCACCACCTGATAGCTCCAAACATCTTCAAAAAATAATGGCTCTGGTTCAAAATAATTTCACAGTAGTCATCCAACTTCCATCTTAGACAATTAACACAATAAACTATGCGAGAATATTTGAACCTCTTGCCTTTTACATGAGGAGAAAGTGAATTAATTAAAATCACGAAGAAATACTCTTTCAGTAATAAAGTCGCTCCAATGTAAGAATGTAACAGAAAAACACAGAAAATTAACTTTGCTTTTCAAATTTAGGAGCAGTTTTCTAGTTTTTATTATACATGAGAAGATCTAAATAATTTTACAGTGATTACATAAATTTCATTTTTGTCTATTAAATGAGATGTTTTAAGGCTTTTTTCATACAAATAACTTTGTATAGATATTTTAGTAACCTTATCTCAAAATAAAATATAAAATAAAGCCTGTATAGATCAATTATCTACCATTGACCTGGCCTGGATTCAATCCGAACACCAACCAAAAGAACAACAACATCAAAGCAAGAAAAGTCAATCAGAGAGAAAGTAGACAGAGTCAGGGTGATGTAACTGCCAGAGGAGAAACAAGCCCATGCAAAGGTTTTGGTAAACCACAAGGCTCGTGGTAAAATATAAAACAATAGAAATGGGTTAATTTGAGATGTTAAAGTTAGCTAAAAATATGCTTAAGCTATTAGTCAAACAATAATACAAGTAATATAGTTTCTTTTTGATTATTTTGGGTCTGGGCAGCTGGGAACAAGCAAATCGTCTCCTTCTAAACTAACATAAAAATTCAAAGGCAAAGATTAGTTTGAAAGGTGAATAGAAATTAAAAATGCAAATAATGCAAAGTATCATAAAAAAGATCAGAAAATTAAATAGTAGTAAATAGGAATCCCTAAAAATAATTTTCTTTTTATTCACATTTCATGTTTTGATATGTCTATTTTTAAAACAGTTATTTTATTAAATAGTGGGCATGCAAAATTAATGCAGGTTCTTGTGCAATTTTGGGGCCCTCTGGGGCCTCATAATCAGCCACTCATTGGAGGGTCTCTTGTGAACTCTGAAATTTTTGTTTTTTAGAAAAGCCAAGTTATACATCTAGAAGGAACATTTTCTAGACAGTATATCTCCCTTCTATCTTACATAAAATGTGCATATTTAGTTTATATTGGAGTCAAGCCTCAATGAATTCATATGTTCCATGGTAGTAGTATGTGGATTAGAAATATTAGTTAGATAAAACAGAGATACAAAGAAAAAGACAAACACACAGAATAAAGTCAGGAGGGCAACCCAGTAAATACTGAATTCACCTGTGTCTATTTTCCATATGCTTTATATACCAAAATCCAAAAGAGGGGGAGAAGGCAAGACTTCTTTACCATGATACAAGCAAGGAAAAAATGAAGTAATTATCTCTTCAGTGCCTTTAAACATCAAGTAATTATATCTGAGTTAAGTATTTGATGTTTAGGAAGGACATATCGTGACCACATCTTAGGTACCACATCCTGTAGGTAGCCAAACCCTGGGTAAAATCTCCTGTCATACCCACAAAGGAGCAAGAATAGGCCTGAATTCTCTGAACTTCTGTCAAGGTGTAAAGAATATATTACTGTAGGCACCGACATATTCCCCCTTTTAAAATTTATTTATTAAATCTGGTGTTTCTCTTATAAGATAGATGACTGTACATGCCTTAGATTGTTTTCTTCCATCCTCCAGACTTACCCATCATTAGTAAATACATTCCTTCATTCACACCCTTTCCTAGGTTGCATGGAGGGAAAAAGATCTTACCCATTATTGACTACCACCCTCTATTTATAAAGAAAGGTTTAGGGGAGAGTACATAGTTAAAAACATATACCTCTGAACCAAACTTTACATCAAAAGTTCACAATTAACTAGATAATCATAGGGGAGCAGATTCTTTGTGATATGCAAGCGCCTATGACAACAATATCTCCTAATAGAGAGTAGAGGATGACAAAGATGGGATGGGCTATTTAAATTAGTCTAGGATATATTTAACAGTTTATAGCTCAATCAAAATCAAATTTGTCTTACTAAACACATCAAATCTAAGGACTCACTGTCATCATGTCAAATTTTTCTCAGACAAGCTCAAACTTTTTCTTTTTTAACAACAGTAACATCTCCATGCTGAACCAAGGTAGCAACAAATATTAGCAGGTCAGTATCATTATTCTACTATAAAAATTAGTAATAAACACACAATTTGACAAGACACAATTCTTATAATGTAATTCTAATCAAAAACATAAAATGCTTCTGTTATTGGTGAGTTAAGAGTTTTTTTTCCTCTCCTATAGTCTAATTGCATAAGTTTTGCCAGGCCATTTTGGCCTTATTCTCCAGGGAAAGGTGAATGTGCTATCTACCCATTCTGCAGCCCCGGGATACAGGACAATCAGATGTGATAGGGAGTGGAGTCAAAGCAGGACCTCAGTTTATTACTGTGCATGTCACATTGTATAGGTTAAGTGACATCATGTGATGTGGGGGTACCTCCAACCAATGAGCGACAGCAAGCCCTCTCTCAGCCTGGGCATGCATTTACCTAGATTTTGCTGTCTCAGCCTCATCTGGTAGTGTTGAGACTATCGTTCAAACTCGAGTAAGGCTTTTCTCTTTCCTACAGGTACAGACCTCAAGGTACAGGCCCTGAGATAATTTTGGCCCAACAAGTTTGGACTGCTCCAGTCTCTGAGTAGCAGCAAAATCTTTTATTCCACTCCTCATTTTCTGAACTGGAGCTTCAGTCATCTATTGCCTCCATAATTGTTTTCTATTGCTTTATCACATTTCTTTCCTTCAAAGGGAAAATTTCTAAAGCACCTGCTTTCCATTTCAACAGCAGATGAATACTATGCTGGCAAAAATGAGCTCTTTGTCCAAATATACCGTATGGATAAACTGCCAAATTTTCCGTTTTTGGCTGAACCCAGAGGGACTGAAACTCACAGAGGTTTGGGAAGGTAGTTTAATAAGTTTGTCAAGAAGGTGAGGATAACCAGCCATCATAAAAACCTCTCTCGTTTCACAGACTGCAGCATGATGACATCAAAGGATCAAGAACACAGCTTCAGCAAGCTATCTCTCCAACTCTCATGAGAATGCCTTGCAATTACTGTGCCATCAGATCTGGTACTCCTCTGCCCCACACACCACACCAAGTATTCAGCAAGCCGCTGGGCTTCATTCTCCTCCCATGAAGGAACACAAACATGCCCTCATCTGCATATTAAAACAGAATCAGGTCCTTTCCATAATCCAGGGAAAGTGTCTTTCCATTCTGATTTAGTGATGGTGCCATCATTCCAAAATCTATCTACAGCAGATAGTTCATAGGAATCTACATTCCAGAAATTTAGAATATAAAGGGCATGATTTAAGGTATTATGTGGTGACTAAGGGTATGATTTCACTTTTTTTCTTTTGAAGTGTTTTCAAGGAGTCATGGACACACTCCACATTTCTTTGTGCTTTAGGATTATAAGGAATTCCTGTTTTATGCTCAATATCCTACTGGAAACAAAATTGCTGAAATGCTTTGATAATGTTTATGGATCCATTACCCATTAATAATTTAATAATTCTCATATATGACAAACATTTTAAGCAGAGTTATCACATGCTTAGTGGCTTCTCCAGTCTATACAGTGGCCATCAAGAAACCTGAATATGTATTGACTTCAACACACACACACCTTAATTTGCCAAATATTCAATATGAGTAACATTCATTTATTATAAATGATTAGGAAGCAGGCCTTGAGGATTTAATCCAACATGAGGTATAAATAACATTGTGAGTATATATCACATTGCTTAACAATCATACAAGTAACTTCTATTGTTAATCCAAATTATTTTTTAAGCTTTTACTATTTTGATGATGTAAAACATGTAATCCCTGAGATGCTCAAGTTGAGATAAAGCAGTCAACTGAGTAAATTTATCAGCTAAAACGTTACCTTCAGACAATGGGCCAGGAAGATTTGAATGTGCCTTAATATGATACACAAAGCATGACAATTTTCAATGATGAATGGCATCTTGAATTTTCTGGAGTAGTATTTTGTTGGGAGCAGTGATCCCTCAGATCCTGAATTTCTTGTAAATAACTTTTTTCCCCCTGATCTGAGTGCCTACAGCTACATGCTCTGAGCATGAGACCCTCAGGGGTTCCTGATGGCAGGAGAGTGGTTTCTGACGGGTTTGGCTGGAGCATAGCTATCTCTATATAAACTTCCCCGGGAGACAATAAAGGGTGCATTCTTGGGGCATTCTGGCATCAAGGATGACCCATGTCTCTGAGTCTTTGTGTGTTTCAATCTTCAGCCCCTTGCCCAGTTCAGGAACATTATGGAGGCACATACAGTGCAGACCGGAGTGATGCGCCACAGTATTTAACTTGACTTTTGCTAGGTCCAATTCAGGGGACAGTTGCTATTGCCTGAAGGGTTTTAAAGATGTAGTGCTCGTCAGTATATAAATAAAATGCATTATTTTCAAAAAGCTGGAATACTACAGCAACAACTTGCAGCTCAACTATTTGAGTTGAGGCTTGGATCTGTTTGCACAACATATCTTTTGCCATCAACAAGATATGCTGCTCTTCCATCAGAAGAACATCTGTAAAAATTAACATGGTATCCTTTAGGGGATATTTCATTACATTTTAGGAGAACTAAAGGAATGTACCTGTGCACATTGCAGCAATCACTTAGTTGGAAAAGATTATCAATTTGGCCTACAAGTTGAGCAAGCATTGCTATTTTGAAATAGCCAGTCAACCTGTTGCTTACTAGAAGGAGCATTGATCACATTTGTTTCCCTACAAAATATTTCCTAGATTCCATCTGGCTTTTCTATACTAAACAAGCTAAGCTATCTTTCTAATCCAAGATGGAATGCTCTCACTAGCTGACAGGAATCATTTGCAATTTCACAGACTCCTAGATTAGGATGTATTTGGATTTACACAGATCCTTGGCTAGGCAGAGCAAGCCTGAGGTTGCAAGGTCTCATTAATTCCTTCAAATCCTGTGTCAATCTCCATTCTCCAGATTTATTTTTAACCCACAAAGTAGGAGAATCCTTGCATCCTCTATTCTGCTAAAAGCTATTGATCTACCCATACAGGCTTGTTGTATTCAGGGGTCATGCTGACTTCCAGCCATGCCCTTTCAACCAGCACTGGGCACTGGCCATGGAAGGCACTGCCTTCCAACCTTTGTTTTCTCCTACTCTCCCAGCCCCATGGCAGTGACTGCCTGTGGAGCAGAGGAGTGCTCTCCATTCTGCTTGAGACCAGGAACCCAAAGGTTCTAGTTGATCCATGTTCATTGGACCAGGGAAGGGGGCAAGCCATGCTTTCTGTGGTTCAGCAGTCCCACTAGATGTTAGCAGGTCACCGGTGGTGGCAGCTGACAAACTTAGCTGCCACACAGTCTCCCAGGTGCCTGTCATTGCTGCAGCTCTGAGTTCACAGCATCCACTACCCAGCTGACTGGGATCTTAGACAGGTAGAGCTACTCCATTTTCATTATTCCTACTTTCCTTTCCCCCAGCTCTGGCGTATACAGGCTAAGCTATGCCACTTTCTGCCTGGTTAGAACTAAGTCACACCTTCACACCCTAAGATCTATCCCATGGCTCTGTTGCTCACTAAGTAGTGCCTGAGGTTCCAAGACCACAGTGTCAAGAAGATGGCCTGAATGGGAGCATGGGCAGGGCTGCAAGTCTGGCTTCTCCAAGTCCTGGAGCAGTCCATAATTGGCATGGCTGCACCACCAGTGTGTGGGAGGGAGTGGAATATTTACACTATTTATAAATTCTAAAAAAAATAATCTACATTTGTTTCTGCTCCACCCCACCTCCTCTGGCTACCAATGTACAGACTATTGTCTACTCTTTCCTTGTCCCAAATCTACAGTTTTTATATACAGTTTTTTTTTTCTCTCAATACTCACTGTACTTTCTGTTTGGAAGTGTCACCCCAGCCCCTGGCCTGGAAATTGCCTTGGTCAGAACTCCAACTCCCAGCCTGCCAAGCATTGACTCCCCCTCTCCTCCAGGGAAGGTCGGAACCATTCCCGTTGGCTATTTAGACTCACACTGGAAAAAAGGAATATGTGATTTTTTGTGTGTGTTCTCTCTTTCAACCCCGCCACCCTCTGCCAATGCTCCCGGCTACCTGAGAGTGAGGCATTTATTAAATGTGAGCATTTTTGATTTGTTCTAATTTGGTCTGATTGGAATTATTTTGTGGAGAGGCTCTTCTTAAAGATTATTTCTAACAGATGTAGGTTTCCCACCAAAAGGGTCCATTTTCCCGAGCGTCCAGGGCCTAGGGCCGAGTGCTGGAAAAAAACCTTTCCTGCATGCGCTCTCCACCAGGCAAGATTGGCTTCACTCCGTGAATTCCCCTTTTAAAGTGCATGGCCAGTAAAGTTCCTGGAGTGAACCATTTGCTTTTTGGGCTTTTGCTGAAGTCGGGGTCCATACCAGAAGCCTGACCCATGTGGCAGAAGCAGGGAGCTTTAGCTGAGGTGAAGGGCTGTCTGCCATTCAGGTTTCACAGCCCCGTTTTCGGCTCAAGAGCTGTCCCAGTAGACATATGGTGAAAGGCTTGAGTCACATAGGCAAGTGCTTCTAATGGTTTCTTGCAATTCCAAGCTGATTCCTAAAACGCCTTTAGATGACCTTTTACAAAGATCCTTTAAAATTGGGGCTATCTAACTTAAAGCAAACAAACTTCTTGACCCGTGGTTTCTAGCTGCACACTCCCACCATCCCCCAGTTCCTATTCTTCTCTGAGCCCACGGTTTGTCATGCCCCCACTTCCATTTCTCTATAGCCCACGAGACTCCAACACTACGCACAGAGGTACAGCCAACCCCTGTTCCCTTCTGGATTCTGGGATCTAAACTCTGAATCCCTTTCCAATGGCAGAGGGCAACGGAGGCCATTGCCCATTCCTTCAGAATGGCACTCTCCCATCAGCTGTTTGCTATGCTTTCCTGGCCTCTGCTGCCTTCACCTTGATCACTCTGGTCCCCTCCCCAACTTGCTATTTGCTGTTTGTCTCACTCTATGAATCTCTACAGTAGATCTGGTTTCCCACTGCCCTTCCACATTAAATCTGTATGGATTTTTCATCCCTATGTTTCTATTCCTTCTTGCAGCATCTGCTAGTCTGGTCTTTAATGGGATAACCACTGTGCTTTTCTGGCCTTTGCTGGCTGCCTATGCCAGAATTTTGGGTTGGTCAACAGGTTCCCAAAAGTGCTTTATTTGCCTCTCTGCTAGAATAATGTGGCCA
>JAQHUG010000410.1:1254920-1265732 GCA_028555095.1 Dicrostonyx torquatus
AAAAAAAGATGTGTTAAATATTGGGAATAAAATCTGTGCAGTTATTAAAACATGTAAGATACCTGTACTTTTTCCAGAGAGAAAGTAACTTTCTGTATTTAAGTTCTGGATCTTCAGATAGTGGTACAATGTTATCACACTAATATTTCTTACTGCAAACAACAACCATGATAGTCAGATAATATAGAATTAATATTAGATTGAAAGCCTTTTGCAGAGTTTTTTTGTTTTTTAACTTGAAACAAACATGAAAATGGGAAATAGAGTTATATGCTTGATACAAGGGAATCACTTTGTATGAGACTTATGATAATAAAAGTTTTCCTCTAAGAACATGTTACAGCATCTCTGGAACAAGAGGACTAAATGTAAAGCAGAAAGCTGAAGTAATTTTTGCTTAATTACCAAAGGATGAAGTTTGGAAATTTGAAAAAAAAATAAAATATGTATTAAGAAAGAAAATGTTTCATTCCCACAGAATGTATATAAATTTCCCTGATACTGGTGCATGTGGCAGAAACTTCCCAAATAGCCAAGAGGACAGAGATATATGTCTAAAATAACTAACCAGAATCTTTGATGATGTCTGTTGTTTGGGATATGTTAACCCAATTCCTATGAGTTCAGAGACGTGTACACACTACTCACTTATTATGACATAGAGTATCCCAATTAAAATGAACTCAGGCAGAATACCTTTCTGTGTATAAGGCTAAGAAAATAGAAACAGGTAAGAAGTAGGTCAATTTTCATGTATTGGAGCATATTTTTACTACAAACTGGTTGATGGCAGTTGGTCAGGGAATAAATTGTGCAGAACAGAGGTTTCTATGCATGTTGACTTTTCAAGTTTTCTAACATTCTGGATATGTATTTCAGGTAAAATTTCTAGTTATTAATGTAGTAGTCCTAATGGGCAAAGTATGTTAGCAGTAGTAATATAATTGTTATTAGTGCCCTCCTAATTCTCAAAAAGAACCTTTGCTAAACTACATGTTTGAGCTATCTTAATATTTAACTCACTGGAGTTGTGCAGTTAAAGGAGACAAATGAGTCAAGAACACTTCATCTCTATCTCCACAACTATAGAACAGACTTCAATTATAAATATAGGCCTATATGTGCATTTCTAGTAAACTATTATTTCACTTCCTTTTCTAGTGCTGTGATAAGACACCATGACCAAGGGACTTTATAGAAGAAAAGGTTAATTAGGGACTTACAGTTTATGAGAGTTCAATCATGCAGGTAGATCATGCATTGTGCTGTAACATCTGTTTTTGCTGCAACTTGAAATGGCGCCTTGCCTCCTGAAATATATTTACATGAGATTCCCTTGGTTTTTGCTTTTTAGGAGGAGAAAATCCATCAGACACTTTCTTTACCAAGCTGGGAATCTTAGCTGGATAGACTCTTGCCCTGGTGGAACCCTTTATTTATTCCATTTCAAAATTGGATTTTTCTCATCTGATTTTTGACTACAAAATTTAAATTTCATGACACGCCTTTACAATTTGAACTGCACAGTTCATATTTCTTTTCAACGTCCTTATTCTTTTTCACTGTAGACCTTCATAGAGTGATTACTGACAACCACATGGAACAGTCAACATCAGGCTGTCTTGAAATCTCTTTTGCCAAGTATATCACTCCATTATTTTTAAGTTTTGCATTAGACATGTTCTCAGGAGATGGGAAAAATACAGTCCCATTCTTGGCTGAAATATTACTAGACTGAAATCTAACCCAGTTGTTAATACTGATCACTTCTGAAACCATTTGAGCAGGGCCTTTACACTACATATTTTTGTCAGAACTATTATCTTCTAAATTCCTACTAGGACAGCTCATTAAGCTTGATTTACTTTGATAAACTCTTATCTAAGTTCAAATTCTTAGTCGTTCATATTTCCTACACAAGTCAGGATGGTTAGCTTGTCAAAACAATATTCTACTCCCACTAACTTCTGTAGGCTTGCACATTGGATGATATAGTGTATATTTTGGAGGGTGGGTGGAGAGGAGCACCATACAAACTCACCCAAGTAGACCCTGGCTTCAGGTGTGAAAATACTAAGTATTTAAATGCCAAACACATGCAAACAGATAGATAATATAAAAACATACTCAAGAAATTTTAAGAAAGGAAAAATAACCTGTGTAACTGTGTGTCTGAATTTGTGTGTGCTTGTGTGTGTGTGTGTGTTATATGTTTGTTTGTTGTGTGCACATAAATGCATGGCCATGGGTACACATATGTTCATGTGGAAGCCAGAGAACAAGATATCAGGCATTTTTCTTATCACTCTCTACTTTTTGCTACTCAATTGGATCTTTACCATTTCAGCTGTGCTGGATAGTTAGAGAACTCTAGGGAACCTGTGTGTCTTCTACTATAGGAGAACACACACTTATAATTAATTGTTTCCTTATTATCTAATATTAGTTTTTAAGAATCTTACATTATTGCCCATTCTGACATTCAATAATTATATCAGGTAAGATTGTTCTACTGATATTATCTTGAACACTACTCAGCCATGGCAAGCTATAGCCTCCAACTCCCTATTCCTCTGCTCTCAGCAAGAATGAGTCAAATTTTGCTGACATAATAAAAATATTAAGAAAAATGATATGCTATTTTCAGTGTACATAGTATATTATACCTAAATAAGTCAATACTTTATCATGATGAAGACTCAGAAAGTTGAGACTTAATAGGTTACCTTACAAAGTTCACCATGACAACTAACATCTCATTATGCACTTGATAAAATTTCATGCTAATGCATAGAAGTCAGAAATGTTTTTCTTATTATGGCATTTAGTAACATTCTACTACATATGCATGTTAATGAAATTCAAGAAAAATAAATTTATAATGTTTAGAGAGTAGAAAGTAAAACTCTTAGATTTTATGGTTATAAAACATTTTTAAAAAGTAAATCTTAGATCACTCCCCATTTACGGGGTCCTGGGTTCCACAAGCGAACTCGGCCTGCTTCGGGGCTGAGGCCTTGGACGAGAGGGGATCTAGTATAAAGCCACAGGGCTTGAGCAGAGAAGCCTGCCCTTTTGATAGCGGGTGGTCCTTGGTGAGTCCCCCTGTGTCAGATCCTCCTGACCAAAGCAGTAAGTGCTCCCCAGCCCAGCCTGTCCCACTGAACCACTACAAGTATCCACCAACCTGTGAAACATTTTGCCCAATTAGGAGGCTCCCTCCCGCCCCTCCCAGGCTTTTCTGCTTTCCACACTCCAGCTTGTCCCTAAGCATCACTCCCCTTTGGCTGGGTCCTGGGTTCCCCAAGCGAACTCGACCTGTTTCGGGGCTGAGGCCCTGGACGAGAGAGGGTCCAGTACAAAGTTGCAGGGCTTGATTTGGTCCACGGAGCAGAGAAGCCCGCCCTGTTCACAGCAGCAGATCCTGAGTGAGTGCCCCTGATCCAGATCCACTCAGGCCAAGCAAAAGACCTCTATCGACTACTAGTTGATCCACCTGGAGAGGAAGAGATGGGCAGGCGCCAATCTAGAGTTCCTCTAACAACCTGAAAAGCAACATAACAACACCAGAAACCAGCAATTATGCAACAAGAAGATCTGAGCAACCTAATACAAAAGAAGTAGAAGAAATCGACTTTAAACGTAACTTTATGAAAGTGATAGAGAACATTAAAGAAGAGGTGAAAAACTCCTTTAAAGAAAGAGGTGAGAAGACTAACAAAAAGTTAGAAGAAATGAATTAATACATCAAAGATACCCTAGAAAGCCAAAAAAAGCAATTAAACAGGTAAAGGAAACAGTTCAAGACCTGAAAACTGAAATGGAGGCAATGAAGAAAACACAAAATGAGAGATGGCTAGATATGGTAAAGCTGTATAAACGAACAGGAACGGCAGAAACAAGTATAAACAAGAGATTACAAAAGATGGAAGAAAGAATCTCAGACACTGAAGATACGATACAGAAAATAAATTCACTGATCAAAGAAAACATCAAATACCACAATTCGTAACACAAAACATCCAGGAAATCTGGGACACCATGAAAAGATCAAACGTAAGAATAATAGGGGTAGAAGAAGGAGAAGAATTCCAGCTCAAAGGCACAGAAAATATATTTAACAAAATTATAGAAGAAAATTTTCCCAACCTAAAGAAGGATATTCCTATGAAGGTTCAAGAAGCATACTGAACGCCGAATAGACTGGACCAAAAAAAAATCCCCTTGCCATATAATAATCAAAACACAAAACATACAGAATGAAGAAAGAATATTAAGAGCAGCAAAGGAATAAGGAATAATGTCAAGTAACATATAAAGGTAAACCTATAAGAATTACACCTGACATCTCTATGGAACCCATGAAAGCCATAAGGTATTGGATAGATGTGCTGAAGACGCTAAGAGAACATGAATGGAAACTCAGACTACTATACCCAGCAAAGCTTTCTTTCACCATCAATGGAGAAAACAAGATATTCCAGGATAAAAGCAAATTAAAGCAATACATAGCCACAAACCCAGCCTTACAGAAAGTATTAGAAGGTAAACCACAACAAAAGGAAGCAAACAACACCCATAATAACACAGACATCTAACAACCGTTCACCAGCACAACTCAAAGTATGGAAACACACAAACTCTACCACCAAAAAGAAAATAACTGGAGTTAACAACCACTCGTCATTAATATCGCTTAATATCAATGGACTCAACTCACCTATAAAAAGGCACAGGTTAAGAGAACGGATATGAAAACAAGATCCAACATTTTGCTGTTTACAAGAACATACCTCAATCACAAAGACAGACACTGTCTCAGAGTAAAGGGTTGGAAAAAGGTTTTTCAATCAAATGGTCCTAAGAAGAGAGCAGGAGTGGCTATACTAATATCTAACAAAATTGAATTCACACTGAAATTATTCAGAAGAGACGGAGTTGGGCACTTCATACTCAAACTAGCTAATGAAGGGGAGAGATCTAATGAAGGCCTACAATTCCAGAAGGGATAGAGTCTGTCATGGTCAGGGAAACTAATAGCAAGCATCAGGCAAAGGAGCATAAGCAAAAACCTGTGAGATTATTGGAAGTGGGGCGAGGTCCTCAAAGCCTGCCTCCAGGAACATTCTTTTTGCTGCAAGGTCACACATTATAATCCTCCCTAAACAGAGCCACCAGTTAGAGATGATGTATTCAAATTTTTGAGCATTGGGAAACATTTCCATTAAAACCGCATCTAGTTAGAAAATTATTTTCTTAGTAAACACAATATTCCAAGAGATTCACCCAGGGTTCATATATAAAGAGCCTGGTTGTGGTGCAGTCTTATAATTCTTGTTCTCGGACAACAGCTACAAGAAGATCCCGAGAGTCTCCTCGCTTTCCTGCCAAGTTTGGCAAGTTTTAGCCTAGAAAAGGACCCTGTGTGAAGAGAAAAGGTAGATGGCATCTGTGGCATAACAACAGAGATTGTCTTCTTTCCACATCACAAAGGAGGGAAGATGTGAACATACATGCTCATCCACACAAATGAACATGGAAACACACACACCAGGTTAAACATGGATAATACCAAAGAAGTTTTAATAATTGTGTAGATGGAGATTAGTGAATGCAACTTGAAATAAAGAGTAATTCTGGTAAGTTAATTGCATTTCAATACCTGTAAAAAAAACAACTAGGCTAATAAACATAATTTGGACCACTGCTAGAATAGAATCAAAGTAATACAGTGGGCAAATGATATCATTTGGATAGCTTATGGTGCTGAAACTATTGGAAATCCATATAAAATAAAAAGGAAGCATGAACTATATGGGCCCCAGAGACAAATTAAGTTTAGATAGATTCTAGACCAAAATTTGACAGTAGAAACCATGAAATAATTTAAAGCAGTATAAAGTAGCCGATCTAAATTGTTGTGACAGATAAAGGAGAAGCAATGTGTGTTCATTGAAGAATGCCAAATGATTACTGCCCCACTAGGAGCGAAGTTCAGTTCTAGAATGCTTGTCCAGCCTGTGTGATTGTGTGATACCCTAAATTCAATTCCCAGGACCAAACAAAACAAAACAAACACCAATTTGGATTATATATACATACACACACAACATATATATTCATATGTATATCTATGCACATATATGTATATTCATATATACATTTATATGTATTATATATCTGTACACATATGCATATGTATATATTTGCATAATCTATTCAGAACTCTTTTTCAATAAGCTCAAAAATAAATTAATAAAACATATATAAAAGCCGTGAATAGACACTTGATGAAGAGTTGAATACAGATGTACCATATGCAAGGGAATGGATGTCCAATGTCAATGAGCTACTAGTAGTTTGTGTGAGTATTTTGGCAAACACCTTAGCAATTATTTCATGGAAATTAAAAGCCAGTTATCAACTATACATGAAATTATTCTCCAATGTATTTTCTAGGAAAATGAAAAAATGTGTCAACGCACAGGATTCAATCTAATCAGACTTTGTATAATATAGCTTTAATTAACAAAGTCATTTAAAAATATCCATCAAAATATAAAAAAAATATTCTACTGAGACAGACTATTGTTATAACCATTCAGCAGTGAAGAAGGGCCATCATTCATTTAATGAGAAATGTAGATTAATTTCAACTCCCTATACTTAATAGAAGAAGACAGGCACAGAAGTACACATTTCCTCTGACTCATGCTACATGATATGGTATGTTAACTTCTACCACAGATAAGTCTTTTGTTCAGTGTTAACAGTCAGAACTGTGACCACCTGTGTTGTTATATACATGGTTATTTCCTAAGATAATAGAGTGATAATAAATTTTAAAGGTGACAGAAAAAAATTTCAACTTAAAGCAAATTTGCTGTTTTTATTTTAATTAGCCTAATATAAATTGACACATATTTTTCCAAGGTCAAACGAACTATATATTAGCTATCACTGAACTTTCTCTAAGTCAATTTATAGCCAAAAAATTAACAAAGTAATCACTTCTCTACACTTAAAATAGATAAATGATAGGTGAAGATAATATGATGATCATATTTACTGTTTCAAAAACATTCATGTGAATTTTTCTTAAACTAAATGAAAACATAGTCCTCTGATTAGAATGGTTTGTAGAACATTAATTGGAAAAAAGAAAGGAAATAAAGGAACTACATATTTCAAAACATTGTGATACATTTTTTAAGTAAAACAGGAATTAATAAAATTCAGCAAAGTGAAGATATAATTAACCGAAAGAGAAGTAAAAATCAGACTAACTTCAGGATTATCTTCAATATTTAGATCAAGAAGATAATGAGTGCTAAGTATGGGGGTACTTCTGTATAATAATAGAACTCAGCCTACTTCAGCAAGAGGCAGCCTATTAGTACTTTCAAGTTTCTCCTAGCTTACATAGCAAGGTCTTGTCTAAGATGTCTCTAGAAATAAAGAAAATAAGTCAACATTAAAAAGTATTTTTATTCTCACTTTGAGAATGAGTATAACAAATAATAGAGTAGTCTAGAAAACTTATTTTTACAACACTACCCGAAGATCTGAGGAGCCCATCCTCCAATGAGTTAAAAAATAAAAATAAATCCAGTAGAGACAAAGTATCTGTGAGTAGAAATGATAAATAAATATAATCATGAATTCTTTATTTAAAAGTGAAACACTTAAAAGAATAAATAAGATTTTAATTTATGCATATGTATATAATAATATAGAAGAAAACTATGGAATATGTAAGTAGAGGGGGCAGGATAAATTTTGTGACTTGCATGGGTAGTGTTTACTAGTTCAAAATGTCTGTTGTTGTACTCAGATTTGGGAGTAATAGAAACTCCAAGTATCAGTGGGTTCAATAAGGAATTTATTTAGCCATCTCATCGGAAGGGTGACAGTAAGATACCTTGTTTATATTTGTTTGTTAGATTGTCCATAAAACTACTGAGTTCTAAACAGAAAAACAAACAAACAAACCAAAAACAAAGATGACTTTCTAATTGAGAGGTTTAACGTGTGTGATAGGTGGAGACTATGGAAAACCTGCAGTGCCTGGAGAGGCAGCAATGTAAATCCTAGTCAGAATCTGAGATCTAAGAGTAGAAGCACTGCTGCCCAAGAGTAGAGATAGAGATAGATACCTCAGCTCAAAGACAAGGGCAGCTTTTACCTTCCTCCACCACTATGCTCCAGTTAGCACTTTGTTTAGACACTGCTCATCTGTATTAGTGAGGGCATTCTGATTTTATAGACTTTATAGAGTCAAAATAGCTTCACAGACATACAAAAAAATAAAAAAAATTCAAGTGTCTTAGTTTCTCTTCCTGTAGCTATGAGACAATACTTTTATAAAACTAATTAAGAAAGGGGGATTTATATTGATTTATATTCAAGGGTACACATGGTGGGAAATGAAAGCTACAGGAAACACAAACAAAATGTCAATATAATTACCCTCAGGCATTCCCCTAAACCATCTCCAAAGTGATTCAAGATTCTATCAAGTTGGGAGTTAATACTAACCCTTATGTTAGGAAAAGGGGCTTCCAGCAGTCCAGTCAGGTTAGTAAGGCAAAATAAGCATCATATTGCATCTATGTTATTCAGTCTTTGTAGAGGGTTATTATCCTCCACCGTTGACTCAGTTCATGCTCAACATCCACAATTCACATTTAAGTTTAAGTTGTTTGTTATAGCCCTGAAGCATCTCCCCATAGTCTACAAAGAATGGAAGAATTATACAACAGATGTTTTGGATACTATCTCCTTAAAAGGAATTTAGTCACATAGCATAGCAGAAAGATATACAATGATGTGTATGGACTGCCAGCAATTTGAAAAATAAGAGAGTATGAAGTTGTGAAAGAGAAGATTGGTCATTTGATAACCGCCAACGAAGTCTGTCAAAGGCACACTCCTATCACCTACAAATAAGGACATTTTAATTCCTTTCTTTCCTATTTGTAACTACTTTTATTTATATTTCTTAGTGTATTGGCTTTAGTGGTGCTATTTTTAAGAAGTATAATTTCCTGGGATAAAGTGAAAATAATACATTACAAAATGACTATATATTTTACAGACATAAATTTGTGTGATCATGTAGGTATATAGAGTTAGGTAGGTAGGGTGTGTAGATGTTTTACTACATACACACTTCTCTAGATGAAAATATATTCCAAATTATTTTGTGACGAGGTAAAGCCTTATCCTCTTTATTTTGAGAGAATAACAATGTTTGTGAAAAATAAATGACATATTATTTATCATGATGTTTGTAAAAATGAAAGAGACAGAAGAAATTTGAAATAAAGTTTATGATCTCAGTAAGGATACTTCTATCTATCTATCTATCTATCTATCTATCTATCTATCTATCTATCTATCTATCTATCAATCTATCTATCTGCGTGTGTGAGTGGGTATTTATATCTATATGTATATAGATATAGATGTATATGTGCTAAAAAACATAAATTTTTCTCCATTTCTTTCCCTTCCTTTTTTTCCTCCTTTCACCTTTCTTTATTATAGTTTCCTTGAGTATGTCCCAGTGTATCCTTTTTTCCTCTTCTATTTCAATCAAAAGAAGCTGGCACTAGGCCGTTTAGTACATTTAAGAAATTAAGAGTATATGGAGAGAAGTGGAAGTATAGGATAAAGAAAATTGGCAAAGGTGTAAGATAATGATAATATTCAACAAAGATGTTTTTAGAAAATATTTTTTAAACATTTAATTAGTGATACATGATGTTCCTGTATATTCATGAGATAAGATGCTTCAGCTTGTGTTATAGTAGATACTGCATCTCAAGATATGTATTATGCTTATCAAGTTAAATTTTTTAGTGACTGCATCCAAAATCTTTTCTTCTAGTCAGAAACTAGTCCAGGCTACTTAGACTATGACAGGAGAATGGCTTCAGACCACAAAGTTGACATTAGCCTGAGTAACATGGAGAAAAACTTTCCCCACCAAAAGAAAACTTTCTACACACATCGAGATAAGGACGTATTGCTGTTGCTTATATTCACCCTGGTGAGCTGTAGAGCTGCAGAACCCATTCTTCTTAATTGTATCACAGATCTGTTCTCATTCATCATCCCCCCCACTAAGTTAACCACTGTTGTGCTGTTATCACCTGGGACAGATGGTACTCAGAGTTACCATGTGACTGATGTGGTGAAAAGTACTTATGTTCATGACTCATTTCATCTAACAGAGATCCTCCAAATTCACTAATGATGTTGAAAATGAAAGGACTTGTGTTTTTCTTGAATGAATGACAATCCATTGCATATGCATGCATGTAATCCATCCGTGTACTGACATCTTTGTCTGTCCCATTTCTTAGCCATTGTGAATAAGAGTAGGGTGGAGGTCTCTGTATCTGCATGCTGACTTCATATACACTGAGTAGCATATGCTCTTGATATACACTGAGTAGTGGACTTATTGTATCCAATATTAGTCTTATCTTCTTATCTTAAGGTTTCTGGAAGAACATCTATATTGCTTTTCATAGTGTTCTTTACCCTTTGGTTTTTGGGTATTTATAATGTACATGATTAAATTTTGTAACCAAGATAGATTAGAATTTGCTGATTGGCACAGGATGATCCCAAACTAATGTAAAATTTCCTGCCTCAACTCCAAGTATTTGGTTTCCAGCAATACCACTCTTGGGAATATACCCAAGAGATGCCCAACCATACTACAAAAGCATTTGTGCAACTATGTTCATAGCAGCATTATTTGTAATAGCCAGAACCTGAAGACAACCTAGGTGCCCCTCA
>JAQHUG010000410.1:1301045-1314734 GCA_028555095.1 Dicrostonyx torquatus
AGAATACACAAATCACATACAAACTGGATTCATTTAAATTCTGCCTGGCCCATTATCACTAGCCTTTTCTTGGCTAGCCCTCACATCATAAACTAACCCATAAGAGGTGCAGAGGGCTGTGTCTCGCGGCCAAGGAGTGGGGCCATTTTGTTCTGTATGCCTGGCTCCCTGGTCGCATGGCTGCACAGCTGCATGGCCTGCTTTTGGCCCTGGCTTATACCCGGAATAATCACACACAAACTGGATTCATTTAACACACTGCCTGGCCATTAGTTCTAGCCTCCGTTGGCTAATTCTCACATCTTATTTCAACCCATTTTAATAGTCTGTAAGTCACCACGAGGTAGTGGGCTTACCGGGAAGATTCAACATGTCTGACCCTGGCAGCTTCATGGCGGGCTCTCTCCCTGACCCGGTCTTCTTCCCAGCATACTGTTCTCTTTTCCCCGCCTATCTAAGTCCTGCCCTATCAAAAGACCCAGGCAGCTTTCTTTATTAACCAATGAAAGTAACACAAAATATAGAAGAACCCTCCTACAGTTACTAGATGAAGGTTTATGATGATAGTTGGTATATTCACCAATCTGATTATAGGGGAAGGCCAGTTCAAGCTTCCTCTCCACTATTGCTAGGAGCCTTACCTGGGGCTATCCTTGTGGAGTCTTGTGAATTTCCTAGCACCAAATTTCTCCCTAACTCTATAGTGGTTCTCTCTCTCAAGAACTCTCCTTTCATTTGGACCCTAGAATGTTCCTCCTAATCACTTTTAATACCAAGCTAAAGTTCATCACATTATGCTAATAATAACAATACAATCAGTATTTTATGTTTAACTAAAGGAGTACAAGGGAAGTTATAATATTTGGGTTTTTTAAAAATGGTCTACAATATTTAGCATGGGTGGTTGCATTCTTATTTGTAGTGACTAGAGTGTTTGTCTTATTATTAAAGAGATACATTTCTTTTCATGTGACATGAAATGAAGTGCTGCCCGTCAGAAGTCAGGTAGAACCTTTGAATTTCCTACCTCCCTGCTGAAACTTTATAACACCTACTACTTATGCCACTGCTCAGTGATGGGTCAGATGTGATCTCAAGATAGAAGCAAACCCAACAGAATGGCAGCTGACTTGCAGCCACTGTGGCACATGAATGAGAAATGAGCAATGACATTGAGATTCAGGACTTAATTAGCTCTGTGTTAAAGGATAAAGGATGATGAATGAACTTACCTCCTTATATAACCTTCTTACACTCAAGATAATGTTTGAGTTTGTTTATGTTAATGTGTATAGCTTAGAACGAAGTCAGTAAAAAGAAAAAGTGCTTCATGGTAAATCACAAAGCCACAAATTTTACACAGTGTTATTTTATGATATTTTGAGGACAAAAAGGAAAAATTCATTCTTTATGGTATGCGAAAAGTATGCAAAGTTTAAGTGCCAGTTTTTATAAAGAGGTTCTTTGAAAACCCGAACTGCCAACTTATGTACTGCTCTCAGTTGGTTTAAACTGCAATGGTCAAGGTTAATAGTTGAATGACTAGAACCCTAATTGCATCTTCATATACTTTATATTCAAACTTCTAGTGCATATTCATGCTCAGAAAGATTCAACTCCTTCTTTACTTAAAGGTGCGAGACTAACAGAACTCTTTATTATCATTATTATTACTATTATTTGTTTTGATTTTGGTAAAGTCTTTCATCTCATACCCCTAAGTGGCAAATTTGCACCGAAGTGGGTCACAGAGCACATGGAAGTAGAACTATCTCGAACTATTTACTGTCACTTTGTACACACACATTATCTTACTATTGCAATGCCATTTTGTTTTAAAAATGTAAAGGTTACTCTTTAAGTTTCCTGTGATATGTTTATTTTATTTTTTTCGTGTTGCTGTTCTGTGAATACTGTTTCTGATAAGATATGCTATTTACATTCCTCTATATGTATATATAAAGGTTTTTATGTGTATAATTGTTTAAGTAATCTCTTTATACTTTCTTTAGTGGCCTCTAGTTATTGCCAATAAATGACACAAAGCTTGACTATTGCTTAGACTCCTTTTGTGGGCCTCTTCCCATTTTTCCACCATAGTGATATCATAAGCTCTTTACCAGAAACAAGCTTATATTCAAAATGTCATGTTGTTGGGTTTCCTGAATTATGAGGCAAAACTTCTTTTCTCAGATGTTTAATTATTATATTCATCTCAGATGTTTCATTATAGTGAGAAACAGTGGATTAACACAGTAAAATATCATTTTTCCTATAGAAGTATTTAAAAAAACTAAAAATATTCTTTGTCATCTCAAAACTACATGGTTATTAAAATTAAGCTTTATTTGAAAACGCACACCGTGTGTGCTTGTGTGTGCATGCACATGTGTGTGCATATCAAATGTCTGAGGTGATCTCAGGGAATAGAAGAACAAATTACATCCTTAGAAATTTACCTAGAAATGATTATTTATTGCTTGACATTGATTTGAAAACTGAACTTGAGATCTATGACAGAACACCAAGAAATGTTAAATATTAAGTTATATCTCTAGCTTCCCTAATATTTTTAAATCAACATATTATATACAACAAAGCATTTTTCATACATATGTCTTAGTGACAAATGTGTGTCAGTAATAATATAATATTATTATATTATTCCCTAATATTTTTAAATTAAAAATATTATATTATTTCCTAATATTTTTAAATCAACATATTACATACAACATAGCATTTGTCATGCATATCTCTTAGTGACTTAGTGTGATATTGCAAGAAAGCTTATTATGTTAGCTTTCTTTTATTTTAAGACAAATGTATAGAAAATAGTAGACCAACATAAAGATTCAGGGTGCACCTTTAAAAATGGATGTTCCTAAGTACTTCAAACCATTATTTGAACTCCAATCTCTCTAAAGAATTACTCAAAAGGAAAGCAAAGAAAAATGTAAGCAAAGCAAAGCAAAACAAAACAAAAAAAAAAACAAAGCAACAACTGAAATCTAAATAGACCAACAAACAAAATATTTGATATGTGAGCTAACTGATTGTATACTCATAGTTTCAAAGAGGAAAAGCTCATATAAAAATATGGTGACTTGATTTTCAACAGTCCCCATAGACATGTCACTACGCCACTGACACAAGAGGCTTCATAGACAAAGCATAAAGGTAACACTAATTTTGGTATGAAGACTGTTTGGAGAATAAATGGAGAAATTTTTCAGGATGTGAACTCAGGATATCATGAGGGATCTCTGAGAATCTCTCTTCCGATGAAAAAACTATATATAAGGTTGAAATCTAACAGTGTGATTTTGAGAAAGCTACACATCAATTTTCTACATGTTTTAGGTGCTTGCTTTTGCCATTAACTCACTGTATCCAAAACTGCAGATTGAGTATCCCAATTATAGCGCCAGGGTTGTTTAATTACAATAGAAACATTGCAGTATTTGTGTATAATATGGGGACCTAGTTGATTAAAACTGTAATATATGGTTTATTGAGAGACAAGAACTGAGTCCAATATAATTCTAATATTTAAGTAAATGTATCTAATATATAATTCAATATAATTGTGGAATCAAGTTTTTGACAATCATTAAAATCATCTGTGGGTTGGGATAAGGCATAATAACTAATTTTTCCAATCCAATTATAGTTGGAATTTTTGAAGTATCTGGGAATAAATGATAATATGAATTAGACCAATATAATCCAAATTAATAAGATATGGACAAGCAAAATCTTATCTTACAGCATAGTTTGACTTACCTAATATCAAGCAAAAAATATTTTTGTTGGGAGGAGTCTGCACACCTTAGGGAAAATATCTTTGCTTCTTCTACTACATACACTTTTTTGTTTCTAACTACAGATGAGTCTAGTCTTCTATTGCTTTTAGTCATAACAAAATCAAAACTCTTGTTGTCATAGTAATAGTGTTGGCTTGGATACCAGACTTAGAGTTATCCACAAGGTATGGATTCTGGGACTCTAGCAACAGGTTGTGCTCTTTTGAGACAGTACCTAGACAGAGCACTAGGGTGTCAAGATGGCAAAGTAAGAGGTCTTTCTGGTATGATCAAACTTGCTGTCTCCTTTTTAACATTAGATTGCCTTCATTATCAGTTTTAGACCCATACAAATTGACTCCATGAAAACATATTTTTTTTAACATTTTGGGCATATTTTAGAGGTTGGTTTATTATACTGACATTGATTTGAAAGGTTTTGTTTACATTGTTTTTGAAGACCCTCATTTATCTGAGAGATTTCCATTCCTTTCCCTTTGACAAGAAATGGTACTCTGAGCTGAGAGACTATGAAATGACTTTGGAGGCTGAAATAGATTTTGAAATGGAGTGATGCTGCTAATTATCCCAGAGACCATAAGAGCTCTTCATGAAACTTCCCATTTCAAACACAAATACACTCAAAGCTCTTTAAAATATCAAATTTATTTTAGGAAGTGTTAATGAATTTTAGCTGAGTTACTAACGACTTTTAATGCATAAAGAAGTAAAGTTTCTCATCCATAGTTACTATGATAATAATGGTGCTATGCGACACACAGTGTGAGAAATCAAATTTCCTCCATTTGTTGTTCCTTTTGCTATGAAGCGTAGGTTAACAAAAATAAGTACTTTAAAGTCAGTGACCAAAGATTCTTTAGGCGCATGACTTTCAAGAGAATAAGGGTTTCCACAGAATAAACAAACCAGACTGGACTCATAAAATTCTGAATGTGGTGGAGTTGGCGTTAATGTCAGATACATATATGTTTATTTACGTCAGACATATGTGTTAATGTCAGGTATATGCTTATACTTCATTTATGTTCTTGTGGGACAGGTGACTATTTAAGTGGGGAGGGTGACTTTTTTTTACAATTTTATATTTTTAAATACCAAAGCACAATCCATTTTTTCAGGGAATAAGATCCCTACATTATTTGAGAACAATGCTTTCTTTGAAAATCTGAGGTACATTTAAATTATTAAACTGGGTCTTGGTTAAAAAAAAGAATTCTGGATAATGGTGGTAAAATTTTGCAAAAAATAAAAACGAAGATATTCAATGTGAATTATTTCTTTTTTGTTTTCTCACTTACTCTCTTCTGTGTTTTAGAAAGGGAAAAATAAGTGCATTTTTCTTTTTGTTGCTGTATTTTTTTTGTTGCTGCTATTAGAGATTGAACAGGCAAACTGGACATCAAATATGAAATTTCCTAATGTGTGTTCATCTGAATTTGTTGTGTTCTGGTTTAAATGAGCACGGGGTTCCTGTTCTGAAATGTGACTCTCCTGTGAATGTCAAGACGGTCTTAAATCACAAGGCTCTCAGCTTCCATGAAGCTGTGTCTTACAGTCAATAGTAAAAGAGTTTCTAGGGAACTTACCCTCCTGTCAGCATGCAGGGTCCAGCAAGGAGATGTAGCTGTGAAGATCATAATGCTTACCAGACACCACATCCTCTGTCCTTGACTTCCAAGCTTCCAAAACATAAAGGAATAATTTTCTGCTTGTATTGCTATTGTGTGATATTTTCTGGAAAATATGAGCATTTATTTATGATATATGAGGCAATGTTGACATACATAAAATAAATTAACAATGACAACAACAATATTAATAATAATGATAAACAAGTTTATCTTAGTGAATTGGTAAGTATATTGGGATTACTTCTGGATTCCAGGTGACACAAAGACAGTTGAATTACCAAGGAACCAACCCTAGACAGGTTGATATGTCATGAAAGCTACATCTCTGCAGCTCATGAAAGGACTAGAAGACAGCATGGCATGCAGTGAATAGGTACTCCTCAGTGAGTATTGCTGCTGATTTAACCTAGAGGAGCCTTATGGATCTTGCACAATTATAAGCTTCCTGACCTTTGTATGCTTTGTGAGTTTCCTCAAGCCTGGCAAGTTTGATTGACAGGGATTCTGAGCCTTGTAGATTCAAAACACACATAGTTCCCAGGTTAAATGGAACATGAGACAGTTTATTCTGAAGTCAATTTTGAGTGATCATGAACAAGACCGATTTAGGTTACACATGAATTTTACATCCGATAGGTCTGATATAGATTCAGACTAAAATCTGCACTGGGTAGATGATGGAACTGAGGTAAAAGTAGAAACAAATAGAGAGCTTACCTCACACAATTTTTGTAGAAAATTTCTAAAGAAGAACAGTTAGTTATCAAACTAAAAAGGCATTTAGCACTCCCCCAATATGTGAAAAGAAGCTCTCCATAACACATCATAAACACAAATAAAATACAAAGTAAAGTAAGAGAACTAAAATATCAAAAGGAAAAATGCCATCTCAGATACAAAGGCAGAAACATCAGAATAACTCCAGATTTTTTATTAGTAACTTCAAAAGACAAAGTCATAGAACAAAATATTTCAATCCTGAAAGCAAATTAGCTGCCAACTAATATTGTTATTTCAAGAAGTAATACTTCAAACTTAATGAAAAAATAAGGATTTTCCACAACAAACCTATGATCTAGTCAGCATAATAACATAATTTTTCTGGAGATCTCACTTCCTCCATTGAATTACAGGAAGAATTGGGTAAAATTTGATTAACTCCTTCCACTTCTACCATTCCATGAGTTCACTGACTGGCGCATCTCTAAAAAAAAAATTCAGAAAGAAAAAAATGAAATGAATGCATACTTAACTTGTATTTATAAAACTTACTTTGCCCAACTTTAATCAAATTAGCAATATATTTCAGGGGAACAAAACATTAGCTAAAGAGGAATTCACAATACCAATGTGTGTGTGTTATTTACATAATTATGTAAAGAATTTATTTTTAAAAATTCATCAAAAAGAACAATATAACATGTTGATTTTTATGGCCTTTGTTGAAAGTTACTAAGATGCCTATGTCTTAGTAACTCATGTCTTTGGTAGAAAGATGTTGCTGGCTAATCATGGTCAGACATGCAATTGTTAACAGTTGTGTTTGAGTTAGGTTTCTTTCTTAGAATTGGAAATACTGACTCCTTAAATATTCCACAAATATCAGTTTTTGTTGACTCCAGCTGTCAACTTGCCACAATCTTAGACTCATCTGAGAAGACAAAATATTAATTGAGAAAATGCTTCCATGATATTCATTCACCTGTAGACATGTGTGCAAGTCATTTTCTTAAAAGATGAATGATATGAGACTGTCCAACTCTTTAGCTATTGACTGCCTCTGGGCAGGTGGTCCTGGGTGGTATAAAAAAGAATTTTGAGCAAGCCACGTGAGAAAGCCAGTAAATAGCCTTCCTCCATGGCATCTGCTTCTGGTTCTGCCTCTAGGTTCCTGCCTTGAGTCCATGTTCTGAATTCTCTTTATCATTCTTTATGGTTGGAACATGTAACTTGAAATAAAACCCATCGATCCAAAGTTGTTTTGGATCATGGTGTTTTTGTTGCAACCATAGTAACCTTTAGACACTGGTATATTAATGAATGCCATTGAAGAAAATGTTGTTTCTTACACTCTCATGAATTTACAAATTAAACAGTGAGTTTTGTTTATTTTTACTTGGAAGGGTAGGAATAGTCAATCTAAACTATTGCTCATGGATCACAGAAATATGTTTATTATACTAACCCATGAATGCACACATAAATGCACATAAATCAAATGAGGCATTAGCTGTTCCCTAAATAATTATTTAAAAATAAAATATAATCACAAAGTTAAAATTATGCACTAGAAACTATAATAATGTCTTAAAGAAAGAAAATAAAAATTCATGTTGACTCCTTAGAAGGAAAAAAGATAATAGACACTTCACAGCCAACACATGCTCTTCTGAAATTTTTGTGATATGGGTTCACACAAGTTCATATATATAATACTCTTTAATGAATGTCAGGACATTATCTGAAAGCTAGGAAAAGACTTAAGGGTCTGCTCGTTCAGCCATGGCTCATCCTTCACTGATGCTCTAGAAAGGACAGGACATGAATTTCAGACAAATAAAAGGCCACTGAGCAGTTGATAGTCACCTGTGATAATTAGTTCTTGAAAAATAATCATTGAAAATCTTTATTCCAGGTAAATTGAAGGTACAAATCTACCTCCCTGCTTCTTTTGGTTTTCATTAGCTTATCTGTCCTTCTGTACCTCGGATACATCACAAGCTACATTCTCTTATAAGCAATTCTTTGTTCCTTTATGTTGTACGAATTAGCCTGACTTAAACTAGTCATTATGTGTTAAGAGTCTCCCAATTTTTCACTCAGCCAAGTAAGATAGGTTAGACGACTGAGGTATTACTGCATTCTGTTTCAATGAACACTTTTCTCAAAGTATTCATGTGAATGGATGAATACTTTAGCACCTGTTTTTACATAGCACTCTCTATTTGTGGTGTTAAATAATTCAGAATAAACTGTCCTTATGGTATGTCCCAGGTTTCACGCAGTCTTTCTCCTGTGTCACACTTGACTCAGCATTCGTTTCCTAAAGACAATATTGCTGATTCTAAGCCTTTAGTATTTCAACAAGTCACTGTATATTTATTTATGGGTTTAATAAATGATAAGAAATATATTAGATCTTTCTTTCTTCTTTCATTAATATCTTAATAATGTTAGTCATATTCTCTGTGGAAAGATGTATTTCTTTAGAATTTTGGAGTGAGCCCATTATATAATTTTCACAGAGCCATAAAACTGTCAGTCAAACTGTCTGCCATTATCTCTGGATCAATACAATAGTGTAGGACAATTGCTCTAAAATTGCTGGCAAGCCAGGAAGTAATGATGAGTCTAGTATTGATTGAGTCATGTCACAACCTGTCATGGAAGGGAGATATTCTAAAATTATATATGTGGTATAAAAGTAGTCCACCTAGAAAGAAAGTTATCCATAGTCTTAAGCTTTTCTTTTCTGCATCGTTTCCCATTAATGCTCTAATAACTTGTCAATGTGCTGTCAACTGTTTACTGTGGTGTGAGCCAGATGGAGATGTAACTGTGGTTCTGTATTCTAACAAACCTTGGTAATTATTAGTGGAAGAAATGGAATAGCCATGTGGAAGCATAGCTTACATAGTAAAACAAACAGGGGTTCCATACAGTAAGTTATAGTAACTTTAAAAATGATTTTAAAATTTATGATGTGTGCACATGTGAGTGCAGGCATGTTAGAGGCAGATGTCATCTTTTAGGAGTTGCTTCTCTCTTTCTACTTTGGGTTGCTGGGATGGAACTCAACTCATCATGCTTGCTCAGAGTGCTGGCTCGTATTATTTCAGCTTCTCACAGGGTAGAGTACCTGGACAGGATGGAGACTCAGCTGAGAATCGGCCTTCATCAGGAAGTGCTATAGGCAAGCCTGGAAGGCACGTTCTTAATTAATGATTGATGGGGAGGACCGAGGCCAATGCTGTGGGAACACGCCTGGGCTGGTGGCCCTGAGTTCTATAAAAATTCCGCTGTACAAGACAGGGAGCAAGGCAGTAAGAAACATTCCTTCTTGCCTTCTGCCTTAGCTTCTGCTTACAGATTCCAGTCATGTTTGAGATTCTACTCTGATTTCCTTTGATGATGAAAAATCATGTAAAAATTGTTAGCAAAATAAATTCCTCCATACCAAGTTGGCTTTGGTCATGGAGTTTCATCACAACAATTGTAACCATAACTAAGACATTCGGCAAGCACTTGTACTTGCTGAGTTAGCTTGCTGTCCCTGCTGTAGAGTTTAAGATCCTTTCTACTAATAGTTAAAAATGGCAGGCTGGCTTAGAACTTTTTCTATATGGTTCCACTAAATACCAAAGATTATGAAAATTGAATTAATGTAATGACATTAATATAATAGCTACTTACTTATTTTTTTGAAAGCACATTTCCTGTAATCAAACATCAAGGAGTCACTGCAAAAAGCACTTTCTAGATATTCCATCCATCTTGGGTCCTTACATAGTTATTGAAAAGCAGAGGTTCTGCATACATGATTATCATGCACATTCCTTTCACCTTGGAGCCTCCAAATAAATCACAAAACCACTTGTCCAGTTATTCATCAGTATCCCCTCCTATCCTGAATAGACTAGCCCTGTGATAAACACTGGGGACCAGTGAAAGGATTGTGTCATGCCTTGTGATTAAAAACAGAAAAGAAAAATTGGCTCTAATGTTTTATGCTCATTAGTGAGCCCAGCTTTTCCACGAGGAGACTGTTAATTTTGTTTCTTCCTCTTCGATAATGATTCACTTATACCAACATAACTTCAGACTCTCAAATGAAGGTAAACTTTCCCTCTGGCTCAATCAAGGCCATGCATCTCTAAGCCCCTGGAAGAGAAACTTTGTGGATTAATCTCAAAAGTCGTAAAATGTGGAAGAAATATCATATTTCTGGACTAAATGGTGATTTTACTAATTATTTAAATCCAACCTCCACTTGGCAAGCAGCAGCACACTCTGGAGAGTTTCTTAATATTGGCAAATGATGCTCTTTTATAAAAGATGAAATTTGAAATGTCTTCACCAATTTGAATTCCAATAAAGGGTATCATTTTCACAATAAATATACTTTTATCACATTAGGACTTAAAGATTGATTTGGTGTCTTAGCAAGATGAGATGTGTGATAATTTGAAAGGGAAGCCATTGGAAAACTGAGAAAGGCTAGTCACTTCTTGGAGAAAATAATCTCAATCACAAAGCTGTAAGCAGAGGAAAAATATTCAAATGAACTGTTAATACTCAGAAGTAATAAAATGTGTAACCTTAAATTACAAGAGAATTACTTAATTACAAAGATATATATTTCTATAGTTATATGCTAGAAGCTATTTTTGATGATTTCAAAATTCTCATAAAATTACATAATCATTTCTATTCATTTTTACATGACTAGAAAATCTTATAACATTCTACGTGTACCATTGGATGAAGCTTTTATTTTACTATAAAATCAGTTAAATATTATTCTATGCCTTTTTCATAGATGGCACATTTATTACAAGTACATATAAATTTTTAGCTTTATCCTATGGTTAAGATTGGGGCAGCTGCTATAGAAATATTAAGTATGACATTTGCTGATATGAAGAGAGCATGAGATTTTAAAAATATGTATTCAGTTTATTTACACTGAGGGTGTGTGTTTGTGTGTGCATAGGCATGCACACATGCATTTGAGTGAGTGTTCATTTAAACAGACCCAACTCCACATACATTATCTTGTGCCTGCTAGTTTTATGTCAGCTTGAAAGAAGCAGGATTCATTAGAGATGGACAACTTCAATTGAGAAAATGGCTCTATAAGATTGGACTGTAGATTATTATAACCATATAGATTATTACTTGATTCATGGTTTATGATAAATGAAACACTCAATTTAGGTAACCCTTGAGCTAGTGGTGCAGCATTCCATATGAAAGCAGGCTAAACAAACCATAAGGAGCAAGTCTCTAAGCAGCAATTCTCCATGACCTCTGTATCAGCTGCTGCCTTCAGGTTTTTGTCCTGTTTGAAATCCTGTCCCAACTTCCTTCAGTGATGAACAGCACAGTGGAAGAGTAAGGCAAATAAATGCCTACGTTTCTTTGTGGAATTTCACCAGATCCATAGTAACTCTAGCTAATACACATTGTTTTAGATACCACAAACCAGATACAAACACTAATACATCTATGATATATAATTTTTATTCTTAGGGATTTGTTTTATCCTAATATTTTGGTGCAAGTACAATTACTAATTTCCCAGGCTAATATTAGCAGAAGCAAAGCATACAATATAACTTAAGTTTGTGTTCTTTGCTGTATTACAAATCATTGCTTCTCTGGCTCCTTATCTACTTGCTCAAATTTTCAAACTTATTAGCACACAAATAGTGAATCTTTTTCTTCTATAATCCTGATATTGAGTGTGTCTCATTAGATTATTATTTCCTTGACTTTTTGGTGCACAGGTAGTAGTTTGAAACTATAAATTCAGATTTCTCGGATTTTCTATTTCTACAAAAATAATGCTTCCCCATTTATAAAGAAACAAACAACACATGATAGAATTGCCACAGTGTCTATCTCTATCTTTTTAGGTAAATACTGAGCCTCAACAACAGGAAATCCCCTGAATATTGGTATTCCAGTCATTCCATCAATTGTAAACTCAGCATTACTTTTGTCGTTCATATTGTTCTGAAATGAATTACAATCACTTTGAAAATCACCTTCATTTTGAGGTACCTTGTGTCAAATAAACGTACTTTTTATTCATTTTGGTGCTGGGGATAGAACCAGGCAATGATGTACTGAAAACGAGTGCTAATCCACTGTGCAACAATCTTAGCCCCTAAAGTGTATTTGGTCTTGTTAGAGATTGTAATCATTCAGAGATCATTAAGAGAGTTTTTTTTTTGTCTTTTGGACTTATAAAAACTAAAGAGTTGTAGATCTGTAGAACACTTTGATTTCAGACATGAGCAGGCAGTGTTAGGAGTTTATCTAGCTGGTTTGGGGTTTTGTTTTATGTCCAGTATTTTCTCACTATGTCCCCTTCCCCCTCTTTTGAAATAGTTATGTATATACTTTGACATTGTATGTTAGAAAATGTGATTTCTCTTTGTTTTAATTTTAAAAGAAATTAGAGTTATGAGATTGTCTTGAGTCTCTGAATTTTGAATTTGAGGTTGTTATAGAATACGGGGACTTTTAAAGTTGGGCTAAATTCATTTTTGCATTTTAATATGACATAAGCCTATGGGGGCAAGAGAAGGAAATGTGTGGGAATGAATAAGAATATAGTAGTGGTACTTCTTTTATTTTAATAAATAAAGCTTGCTTGAAGATCAGAGAAATAAACAGCCCCACTGGTCAGCCTAACAGACCAAGCAGTGGTAACATGCACCTTTAATTTGAGTAAGTACACTAGCTTGCCATAGAAATTGAGCAGTACATGACTTTAATCCCAGTGGTGCACACATTTAATCTCAAACATAGAGAAGATTATAAAAAAGGAGGAGACAGCTCACAGACTCAGTCTCATTCTGAGATTCCTGGAGGCAGGATCACCATTTTCAAAAGAGGTGAAAGGAACAGCCAGTGGCTAGCTGTTTTGCTTCTCTCTTTGTTTCTTTCTCTCTCTCCTTCCTTCCTTCCTTCCTTCCTTCTTTCTTTCTTTCTTTCTTTCTTTCTTTCTTTCTTTCTTTCTTTCTTTCTATTTCTCTCTCTAAATTTTTACTTTGAAATAATTATAAAATATCATTTATTTGTTTTCCCCAAATGATAATAATACCTTACAAAAAATAGCAAAGCAATTTATTATCAAAAGCCAGGTGTGGTGACACACACTCATAGTCCCAGCACACATGACATGGAGGTATGAAAGTTAGAAGTTGAAGGCCATACTCTAATATGTAAAGAGTTTAAGTTCATCCTATGCTACATACATACCTGTTCCAAAACTCAAAAGAGAAAAAACATAATCACAAACAAAATAATGGCATTATTTCAAGCAACACACAGAGGATATCTCAACCAGCACAGAGAACCTGCTTGTTGTCCTTTTATGCCTCCCAATTCTCTCTCAATCCCAACTTTAAAAAGTCCAACTACTAGCACATTAACATTGATTATAAGTTTATCATTCTAAGAATGTTATCTAAATGGAAACACACACACACACACACACA
>JAQHUG010000410.1:1341406-1361753 GCA_028555095.1 Dicrostonyx torquatus
ACTGTGTATTAGTTTCCTGTTCTCCCAATTTCAAATAATCTATGTACCACCATTAGGCATCTCCCTGACACCACCTTATTTCTCCATGCATTCAGCTTAGTTTTCCCGACTAGCTCTATTTTGTCCTGCCATAGGCCAAAGTGCTTCTTTATTAACCATTGCTAATAAAACATATTCACAGCATAAGGATGGGAATCCCATATCAGTAGGAACATTATAAGAGCCAGAAGAATAGGGAGCTTCTAGTGTTTGGATATTTCCACGAAGTATCCAAAACTATACATTTAAAATCTCACCACCATGGTTGGCTAAATGTGACATGACAAAAGACAGGAATAGACATATAAAATACACTGGATGAGTGTAAGCTCCCAATGCTTTATCCCAAGATTAAGAACTGCAAGCAGCACAGGAATTATGAGACAAGGATGAAGTCTTCCCATCAATTGGTTATCTATACTAAATTGTCAGCCCTGAAAATACATATATACAAGTATATACCTAGATACAGACTGACCAGACAATATATTTAAGGGTATATATATATATATATATATATATATATATATATATATAGTCAAGGGTATAATATATGAAGAAATATACATGAATAAAAATATATATCACAACAATTAATAACATAGAGATCAGCAATATTAAGGAGGGAAAGGAGGGTTATATATGACAGGTTTGGAGGGATGCTAGGGAATGGCAAAATTATGTAATTATATTTAATGTAAAAACATTAAGAAAAAAGTTCTGGTATAACAAAAAAAGAATATAGTTTTCAAAATCAATAGAAGAAAGAATACTGAACTAAGAGCAGTAAATCTTATATATCACCTCTTTTTTTGTACACCAGCTATGCAAGCTAAAGTAAGTGATTTGGATGGTGTCAGTGTGCTCTGTTGTGCATATGTAATTTTAATGCTACTAGGGATATACCGTCATTTGATTAATGTCAGGTCCAAGTCTGAGCAAGCTCACTAGACATCCATTATATTAATATCACTAAATTTGCATTTCAAGTTTCAAATACTAATTAAGGTTAACTGTTTTGAATTTGGACAGAATATAAAGCTGAATTGAATGACATTATTCATAATTTTGGTCCATGAACAAACTTAACCACTAGCTAAGTTAATGAATCAAAGAAATCAAAATCATGTCCCAAGAGTAAGGATTGAATACATATTCATCTAGTGCATATATTCAGAAAATTTTTGTATGGAACTTTATTACAAATCTGTATAGCATTGCATATATTACTAAGCAGTAAATTATGAAAATAATTTATAATGAAATATATCAATTTAATAAATATTTTTTAAAGTAAAAATGGGTAACTACATTTTAAATTATCTTGCCAAATATTTTTAAAACAGTGGCAATGAAGGCCCTGGTTAGATGCCTTTCAATTGTCTCAACTCAATTCCAAAGGATTAAATTTAAATTTAACACATTTAAAAGTTCAGTTGCCCAATTTACT
The DNA here is from genome assembly GCA_028555095.1 of Dicrostonyx torquatus. Taxonomy (NCBI): domain Eukaryota; kingdom Metazoa; phylum Chordata; class Mammalia; order Rodentia; family Cricetidae; genus Dicrostonyx; species Dicrostonyx torquatus. Next base: position 1,342,896 of record JAQHUG010000410.1, read on the forward strand.
ACCACAAAAACTTTTATGAAAATAACTACATACAACTGCCATTGAGGCAGGGTCTCCCTTGATAGCTAGAGGTGCCCATGAGATTAGTACATATTCAAAATTACCCCTGTAACTTGTATCAGTCATCTTGATTTAGCATCCTACACATGGGGATCACATTGTTTTCATCCTACCACATACAGCAAACATGTTGATCATCAAGGATTTATTGTTTTTAATGTCCTTTATATGTGCTTCACTTTTAATATGTATGTTGCTTTATGCTGTCAGTAGTGGTAGAATCTCTCTAGGATACAAACCAAGGGGTTGTTTAATACTTGGTCCATCCAAATGATCAAAGGGAACCCTAACAACAGACTCTGCTCACATCTGGACTTTATACTGATGTGAAAGGAGCTCTAAACAGCCATACCCAATTGAATTTTGTATACAAAGCAATTGACTACAACTTGTAAAGACTGTCCTTAACTGTCCTCCCAACAGCTTTCTTCATTCTTTATTTGCATTCAGCCAATCTTAAGACTGTGCTAAAGCAGATGGATCAACAGATCTGATTAGACAGAAGAGATTTCTTGTCTTTTCCACAAGAGAGAAAAACCAATACCTGAAGAATAATTACTTTTCTTTTCATTTACATTTTAAAGAAATATTCTTGCATATATTTAGCTAGTTTAAGTTATTTTTCCTGTGTTTTGATGGGCATGAACTCTCTTATTAACAAATCTTTTGATGATTTTTCATGGCTATCTGTAAAACAAATGTTTTATTCACCTGTCCTTCAGGAAGTTGCATTATGTGATTTCAAAAATATAAACTGCCCAACACCATATCCTTTATAAGTATTATAAAAATACCCACTCATTTGAATATAACTTTAATGTCTGCCATTTTCTCTGAACAAAAATGTATTTTCTCATTTGTTTTTCAGTGTTAGAAATTTAACTCAGACCATGTGTCTATCTATACTTTAAACACAGAACCTCTGAACTAAATTCTGGCCAAACTCTCTACTTTTAAATGGGTTAAAATCAATAATGTCATTCACAATTAGAAGAGAGATTTCAACTACTGACAAAATGTTGCTGCCACGATGTAGTGACTAACACTGTTTAAAACTTCAAAGCTTCACCATGTTTCTATAAGTGGATATGTTCTTATAATATAAGTTTGGAAAGGAAGGAAAACAAATGCTTTTCTACTTGATCTTTCTTTCACTGTTTTGTAAATGAATAAAATAACTGAATATTTTGGAAATTTTGTTTATTATATTTAGAGAATATTGAACATTTAAAACATAACATTGAATTCTTGACCTTCTATGTAAAACAACATACATATAAAAATAACTTTTTTTCTTGTAAAGATAGCTAAAGAAAATCATTGAGTATTTAGCATAACACTATCATAAAAATATCATTGAGAGTATCTAACGTATAAAAGGTATTCAGCTTGCCACTCTAGTTTTCTTTCATGGAAACTGAGAAAAGCATATAATTGTCAAAGATTAAAAGCACAAAGAATAGTTACATTTTCTATTCAAACTCAAACTGAAGTGTAGAACTGAATAAAAATTTTGGAAACAAAGACTTTTTCATAAAGAATACATGCCTTCAAAATTACTACTGGCAGTAAAAGAATTTATACAGACATCTGTGAGACAATAGATGCAGTCTTAATATATTTCAGCTTAGTTTCTAGTTCTGGAAAATATAACTGCATTTGATTGGAAGCTACTCTTAAACTCACAGGCAGAGGAGGGATGGTCATGCTGAAAGTGTGCCTAGTATAAAACATTTTTCCAAGACTCAAATTCTCTTAAAAATATGCGACTACATATACTAATTTTTTACTTCTGTGCAACAGAGTGTACTAACTTGGGCACCCTGGGGTTATTTTCCTCCAACACTACAGAATTTACACCTTTTCTAGGTTAAATAATTAAAATCTTAACATTCATTTTAGTGTTATGAAAGGCAGATCAGGCTACTGGCAAAGTTATTGGTTACTCTACACAAGCTGACAGTTAAGTCATTATTGCTAAAACAACACCTGTACACTCATTGAATGGAGAAGTTGAACTGGTGCCCAACTAGAGACTTCACTTTTACTGACGATTGTTCATGATACTAGAAGGTAATCTGTGTGCTAACAAAAGAGAAATGTAAGCAACAACCTAGCTACAAACACTTCAAAATATCTTGGTCACATGTTTGTATAATACACTGATACAACAGAGGTACAAATCTTGTATGGCAAGCAACCACCATCTGATTGGACATAAGGCCCACTACATGAGATGGAACCCTTCCTGACACTGCTTGGATATCCAAGAGCTTCAGATCAGTAGGCCATGAATTTATGGAGAAATCAAATACTATTATCCTACTAAAAGAATACAGCAACAAAATGACATCTAAATGACATTCTGTTGTATTTATAGATCAGTATCACAGTCATCAAGAATCAGAAAAATTTGCTTCCTACATACAGAGCAAATATACAGCAAGTTGACAGCCAACATCAATTAAATGGAGAGAAACTCAAAGTGATTCCACTAATATCAGAAACAAGAAAAAAAAACACTGTCAACTGTCTACATATCTTTCAATACAGTACTTGAAGTTCTAGATAGAGCTCTAAGACTACAAAAGGATATCAAGGTGACACAAATTAGAAATAAAAATTCAAACTTTAACTAATTGCAGATGATATAATAGTATATATAATAACCTGAAAAATCCTACCAGGGAAATCGTACAACTATTTAAACACCTTTACTAATGTGGCAGGATACAAGATACACTCAAAAGATCAGTAGCCCTCCTATATACAAATGATAAAAGGCCTGAGAAAGAAATCAGAGAAGCATCACCCTTTAAAATACCTACAAACAACATAAAATATCTAACCAAAGATGTAAAAGACTTTTATGACAAAAACTTTGAAAAAGAAATTGAAGAAGATATAAGAAAATGCAAAGATCTCTATTTCTCTTCGATAGATAGGATCAATATAATAAAAATGGGACTCTTTACCAAAAGCAATCAATAGGTTCAATGCAATACCCATTAAAATCTCAACACAATTCTTCAAAGACTTCTAAAGAGTAATAATCAACTTTGCATGGACAAACAAAATAATCCAAGATAGTCAAAACAATCCTATAAAAGATAAAAACTTTCAGAGGCATCACCATCCCTGTCATGAAGCTCTATTATAGAGGTACAGTAATGAAAAAAATATTAATATTGAAATAAAAAAAGACAGGTGGACCAATGAAATCAAATCAAAGACCTTGTCATTAATCCACACACCTATGAACACCATATTTTGGACAAAAATATAAAATTATATACTAGAAAAAAGAAAGCACCTTCAACAAATGATTTTGACATAACTAAATGTCAACATTGTAGAATGCAATCAGAGTCATGTCTATCACTATGCGCTCAAGTCCAAATGAGTCAAAAACCTCAATGTACTCCAGCTACACTGAGCCTCATAGAAGAGAAAGAGGGAAGTCACCTTGTGTGCTCTCCCTTGCGGAAAACTATTTTTCCCATTATCAATATTCCTTAATTGCCTGCCGTGCTTTTTTGAGTCAGATTGAGGCCTCATTGGTCTTAGCTCCATTTCTTCATTTCTATTGTTGTTCTTTTTGTCTTAAAAAAACTCTAATACATGTAAATCTGTATAGAAATATACACATACAGTGTAAAATGCAGTTGTGAAATCTGAGCTGACAATGTCCATCTAATCAGCAAAGACCAGCTATATAAACCCCTGATACCAGGCCTGAGAAGCCCTTTGTAGCATGATTAATAAAATCTCAGAGACTGATATTGGGGTTCAACCTGAAGACCCAAAAAGTAGGCAGCCACTTGCTCTTAGCCTCCTCAAATGGAGATCCTGCGTCCAGAAGTCTCAGAATGAGTTTGAGGTCGAAGTAAGAACCAATGGCTGGCTGGTTTGCTTTTTGGTCTTCAGGCCGATCAGTCTCTGAATTTTACTAATGAGCTACAGCCTTTCTTTGAGATATTGTGCAAGATTGTCCAAGAAACTTCTAAAATATGGCAAATTTTTATGATTGTCTTTTGGTGACCCTCAAAATTAGAAAGTAGTTCCCTATTGCTGAAGACACTAGCACTTTAAACACAAGGCCAAGAATTTCCTGACCTGAAACTTATACGAACACTTCCTCTGTGAGGACTCACTTCCATGGGCCCAGAAGGTATCATGCAATCATCAATAAGAGGGAAACAAGCCTTAGTCCTACTTAGTTAAGATGTCTATGAACTACAGCAATGACGCACAAGGCACCTAACCCTAAGGTTGTAGAATTAATATGACACCTTGACAGTAACCCTCAGCTACTTTGACTTAAGGCCTACTCCAAAGAGGAAAAACCATTCTGATTACTAGAACCGTAGAAAACTCATAGAATCTTCATTCAGCAAGTGATGGAAGCAGTTAAGAACTGGGCCAAGCTGGGAAGCGGTGGTGCACATCTTTAACTCCAATACTCAGGAGGCAGAGAAAGGCGGATCTCTGTGAGTTCGAGGCCAGCCTGGTCTACAAGAGCTAGCTCCAGGACAGGCTCAAAAGCAACAGAAAAACCCTGAAAAAAAAACAAAACAAAACAAACAAACAAAGAACTGGGCCAAGCTCAAGAATCCAGTCAAAGTGAGGAAGAGTAATAATATGAGCAAAGGGGCCAAAACTATAATGGAGATACCCACAGAAGTAGTTGATTTGAGCTAGTGGGAGCTCAGACACCAACTGACAGTGGGGAAAACTGTATAGGACCAAACTAGGCCCTTTGAATGGGGAATGACATTTGTATGGCTTGTGCAGTCTGTGGGGCCACTGGCAGTGGGACCAGGATTTATCCCTAGTGCTTGAATGGATTTTTGGAGTCCATTCTCTATGAAGGATACCTTGTTTCGCCTAGATAGAGTGAGGAGGGCCTTGGTTCTGCCCCAAAGTGATATGTCAGACTTTGTTGACTGTCTTTCTGAGGACTGAATGGGAGTAGTGGGAGGAGGGAACGGAGTAGGAATGGATATTGGTATGTAAAATGAAAAAAATTGTTTAAAAATGTTAATTAATTAATTAAAAAGAAATTTAGCAAGCTCTTCAGGAGTAATAAAGTCATGGATCTTAAGGAGAACCTCTACTATCTTCTGTTTTTCTTTTTCTAAGATATCCCGTTTCATACTATGAAGAAATAATTAAGATTCCTACTATTTCATAGTTTGTTGAGAACTACCTCCACACTTACAATAAAAAAGAATAAAAATTACATACAGGAAATGCAATGATTTATACTTTAAGACATTATCAATATAAACTATAGTGTTCACTTCTGAGTCACTTTTCATCAGCAATATAGTCCTGCAAAAGTTTGCTGAGATTTACAGGTATTTTGCAGACAAGTGATTGGTGATCTTGCTTTCTCTGCATTGTCTTCAGATGAGCAAATTACATTTTATTTACCGTTACATTACTGAAAGATATGTTCTTTGCAGAACTGTTGCTTACTTGAAGTGCTTATTATTGTTTGAAAGTGTTTGAAAGTAGCATACCAAGTAGTTGAATATCCAGTCTTTTAATTTTATAATTAGAATGCATTCAAGCTATGCTTTTTATGTTTCTTAATGCCCTGAACACTAAATTGAAATGCATTCCGAGATTATACATTAAAGAAAAAAATCTGAATTAGTAACTTAAAGTTTAGCTTTCTACACTCGGGATTTTACTCATTAGCGGGTAATTTAAATTCTTTCTTCTATTTACCCTTTTACTATAGGGAATGTTAAGCTTGTTTTTCAAAACATGTTTTCTTTTTTCTGAAATTGGAGAATAAACATAGCACAGAAATTTATAGTTTCAGGACACACAAAGATTATTTAGACATGGCAATTTTGCTCTCTGGGCTCCTTGTATAATTTTTCTTGTAGTAAGAAGGTGAAGTGTGGCAGAAGGAGCATCTTACAGAGAGATCTACAATGACTCTACTTGTGTGTTCTGTTGACTTTGGTGTTGATTCTCAATGGCTAAAGGGATAATGCATCAAAGATATTGTCGTAAAAAACTGAAATCAGATTCAGTGGTAAATGATGAGATTGTCTGAGAGACCACTTTTATGTGAATGCTGTATACAGTTGCTTCTCCATGTGTGGTGCATCTGAAAATTACTATCCTCTTGTAATCACACAAGCAATTCATATAATAACCTTATTTTAACTTAGCTGTTCATTTCAAAGGATTATTTCCATGTATAAGAATATTTGGGGTCATAATTTATCCTAAAATATTCCCCAACTGGAGGAAATCATAGAAAGAGAGTTTCAATAAAAGGTCATTTGAAGAGTAGTAGCAAACTAAATATAGTAGAAGCTTTTTAAAATATATACATGAAGGAAGGCAATATAAATAGATTTATAAAAATTAAATCTGCAAATATCTGGGGAAATAGAACTCCAACTGGCCATCTTTTATCACCAAATGAGGCTACCAGTATCATGAATGAAACAGCATCTACAGGGCTGGCACAAGTTTTCATAAGGTCTTCTGTGTATTTATTATGACTTTCATTTTAGTGGGGGTTTTGTTTTGTGGCTTTTTTTGAAATCCTGAGTGTGTGAACAGTGAGTTTCTGTTGTGCTTTCTCTTGGGCTCTTTTCCTTCTGTTTGTCTTGTCTAACTCTGAAGTGTTATTTTTATTTTATCTTATCTTTTATATTTTATTATATTATATTACTGTAGTTTTATTATGTAAATACTTGTTTTTAATGAAAGACACAAAAAACTCTATCTGGATGGAGGGTGATTTATATAGGGGCTGAAGAAAAACATGTAGTTAGGATATAATATGTGAGAGAAATATGGTTTAAATAAAAACAAGGGAGGAGGTAATAAAACAGTTGTGTAGATAGGTATGGATAGAGTTAGAAAATCAGTAAAAGGAAAACCAACAAAATACCTTCTCTGGCTGTTCTTATGAGCAATAGGACTGAAGATCACATGTTTCTATAGTTCTCTTTGTCAATAGAATTGTCATTCTCTTAGAAGCTTGAGTAATAGTGACAATATTAATACAGGGCCCATGATAAAACTCAGCAATTTAAGGATTTTCTCTCAAATATGACATGAATTCAACCCACACAAATTATATGGTAAAATGCAAAAAGTGATTTCTCAAGGTTTGCACTGCAACACTCATGCACTGCTAAATATACACTCACACACACACACACACAAACATAAGATAAACAAAACACTCTAAGTTCATTATAAGTTTCTCCAATTGTGAATGAATTCCTAAGCATAAGGGTCCTTTATTGTATTGCCAACTGATAACCTTCCTTTGCAAAATAAATGCATGATTTACAGATGTTAATATTAGAACAAATTCAGCATGGACATTTCCCTCATAGTTGATATAGGAAAAATGAAGATTAAGTTTGTCTTGTGAAGTATTCATAGCATTTACTATCAAGAACAAAAATACACAACAGAATGCTTTTCAGCTTTGTGCAAAGCCATATATCTGGAGAATTCAGAGATAATTTACTGATCTATAAATTCTATTAGTTTTGCTGTTGGAATACCATATTCTGCATGACTAAAGTTCTCATACAAATATATACAATTTACAATCACTCTAACCTGCTTTTCACCTACTAACTTATTAGTTTCACTCAACAAATGAATATCTTTATGTGCTTTTTGTTCTAATTTATATAGGTTGGCTCTAGATATTAAGTTGTTAAGTTAAGCATTTTTTTTCACAATTTAAATTTAGAAGCCTAAAAATAAATCATGATAAAATTTGAAAACTGTTTGAAATAGAATAACTGAGATTCCTATATTTCTACTTCCATTGAACCAGTCCTCAGGAAATTCTTTCAGGTGAGGAAGTTCATTTTGAATCATCAAAAGTAAGCAAGTTTTTGTTATTGACAATAATCTATCACTCTTGCTATTCTATATTGTGTTAATCCTACCGGCGTTTTTATATGATAGTCAAGTTGCCCCCATTTAAACATGATTCACAAATCATGATAACAGAAACCATCAAATATTTCTTCCTAAGGTACCAAAGGACAGTATTGAGGCAATAGCAATCAACAACCTACTATTTCAAATATATTATTTTATCTTTATAAGAAATGATTATCCTTTAATATTGAAACCCAATATATTATCTAACCCTATGAGAAACCTGTACTAGGGTCTTTAATTGAAAATTTTATCAAGTCATGTTATAGTCTTTGAGAATTGTAGCATCAGTTTAGATTGTCATTGAGTTATGCAGTTTCCTTATAGGAATAATGTCTTGAAGTTATAAGAAAAATAAACAAAAGTATGTATACAAAAAATAAGATTAGACCTTCATCAGTCTTCAATCTGTATGACTCACTTTCTAGTCACATACTGAAAAGTGTTCTGATACCACACTGGTCTTTAATACTGTGATTTTAAACAACCATTTATAAACAAGCCCACTTAAATTCTTTTGACATAAAAATTATTGTTTTTGAAATATTGTTCTTGTAAATTTCTCTTCAGATAGAAGCTAAACTACACATCTCAGCTTTGCCCATTAAGACGCCTGAGCTGATCTCATTATTTCTTTGTTTTCCCATTAGTGCCAACCTCCACACATGAGGAAAGTCCTTGCCAATCTTCTTGCTTTTGTGGAAATCATCTTTCCTCTTTCATTGTGTAGTTGCTCTAGAACTTCATGATTTTTTTGCACAGCACATCTGATTCCTTTCTGTGTATCCTTTTTTTCCTTCTCTCTAGAAAACCTTGTTTTAAGTTTTACTCAAAAACTCAAAGTATCAGGTGAACATCCTTTAACATGCTCATTCTTAGCCAAAAACCCTATTGCTATCTAGTCCATGTTTGCCTCTGTTACATATTCTGCTTACTAATGACATTTCTTGTCTGTGTCCTGGAATCCTGTTTTTTTTTTTTTATTCAAAAATATTTCTGCTATCTTCCCTCCTGGGTACCCTTGGTTATGCCTTCTGACACTGCCTGAAATCATTCTGAAGAACATGTAACTCTTACTCGTGTTTAAAACAAAAATATTTTTGAACTTTATTTTTACCCTATTATGATATCATCCCTTTCTTTCTTTTAACTTTAAATTTTTAGACTAGCCCTTCTTAAATGTCATCAGCAAAGTGTGTCTTGTTCACTGATATACATTTAAACTGTGTGTGTATGTGTGTGTGTGTGAGAGAGAGAGAAATAGATAGATAGATAGATAGATAGATAGATAGATAGATAGATAGATGATAGAGAATATGTGTAAGAGACAAATGCAAAGGTCATATTTAATCATGCATTTTCATTGGCTCCTTTCTGCTATTGTCAGCGAGAAACATCTTTTATTTTAGTGCATTTAAAATTACTGTTTTCTTCCTGTGGTTTAGCTATCCCCCTTTACTTTTCTCCTATTTTCAGCTATTTGAGAAAGATACAAACTCAATCATGTACTGTGGGTAATCGCTTCTCTTACTTCTTATTTAACCAAACAATCCAATTAACATATGAGTAGAGATCTAAACAGAGATTCTCAGCCGCGGAATCTTAAATGGATGAAACACTTAAAGAAATGTCCAACACCTTCACTCATCGTGTAAGTGCAAATCAGAATGACTGAGTGTGCATCTTATGCCTGTCAGAATGACTAAGATTAAAAACATAACTGGCATCTCATACTGGTGAGGATGTGGAGCAAAGGGAACACTCAGTTGCTGATGGGGCTGCAAACATTTACAGTCACTTTGTAAATCAATATGGTGCTTCCCCAGAAAATTGGGGATTGATCTAACTCAATACCCAGTTATACCATTCCTGGGCATATACCCAAAAGACATCCCATCCTTACACAAGGACACTTCTTCAACTATGTTCGTAGCAGACTTTCATAGTAGCCAGAAAATGGAAACAACCTAGACATTCCTCAATTGAAAAATAAATGAAGAAAACTTACATTTACACAATAAAACATTATTTGACCATTAAAATAATGACACTATGAAATTTGCAGTTCTATAGATGGAACTAGATAATAATCATCATGAGTGAGGAAACCCAGATCCAGAAAGATACACCTGGAATGGATATTAGCTGTTAAGTAAAGGATGGTCATGCTTCAATCAACTGACCCACAGAGGTTAGATATGAAGTAAATAGTTTTCAATAATATTGTTTGTTTTAGAATAAAATTTTGCCTAAATATTGTTTATAACTTCATTTATCTGCTTTAGCATTTTTATTAGCAAACTTACCATACAAAAATTGCCTGCGCTCTGATTTCTCATCCTGCACTGATGTTATTTGGTAACAATAAGATTACTATTAATGACTACTTATAGTTCCAAAAGAATATGTAAAGAAATGGATCAATTCACACTTTCATTTACTCTGTTTGCTTTTGGTGAAGCTGTCATCTATTATCATATTTCTTTTAAGTAGCAATGTTCCTCATACATTTTCCCATTCAGGCCTATAAGTTCCTAATCCCCTGTGCTGTTAGTACTTTCTAGAGAACAGCAGTGTGAAATGGCATGCCGGCTCAGCAATCATCTTCGTGCTGATATCAGCTTGACCCAGTATAAAAGCCTCCAAGTCTCATTCGTTTCTTGGCACAAATCTTTAACTTTGGTTTCACCCATTTCTGGAAGTCATAGAGTGTCCAAAGCCAGCCGTAAATTTATGATTCTACTGCTTCAGGTTCCCAAGTACTGGAATTAGAAACAGTACCACATTCAGTATAATTTGGATTCATGAGTCATAGTGGTTTGGACGATAGGAAATATGGAGTTTCCTCTGAGCCAATGAGCCCTACTAATCTTGATTAGTTATTTAAAAGATGGGGGTAATGTGTCCTTTGTTTTACTCATGGGGAAACCTGGACAATAGCTTCAAGAATTGATAATGTGCATTGTGCATTGGTACTCTTTTTTTTTTCCAGACTAAATTTGGAGTATTTCTGAAATGTAAGCCATTGGATAGTTGTACTGTGACTGAATCTTTGGAATCCAAGGAAGAAGTCATCAACAAGATACTTGCACCATGTGCTTCATTGTCGTATTTTCCTGCCATGGTAAAAAAAGAAACACCCACCCCTCCCCACACATAGCAGATACACACTACAAAGTCGTTCACACAATATTGCAGTTGTGACATAAGAATGATAACACTGAGTAATGAGGGAGGCAGTTGAAGGGAGTTTGAAATACACATAAAATTTGTAAGGCAAAACCATCTTTCCTCGATATATAAATGCTGCATAGGAAGATTATATATTTTGAATTTCTGCTAAGCAAATTATATTGGCATTATATTGAAATGTGTAAACCTAGATAAAGTCAAGTTTTTAAAGATAATTCTTTTGTGTAAAATTTATAATGAAATACAAACCTTAATACAATGGAAGTAAAAATATCAAACTTTAGTGCAGCAAAAATATTATGAAATTCAAATATGTGTAATAGATTATGAATGTTTATATTAAATGTTTTCTTGATAAAATTAGGTCCTTCTATCAGTGGCCAAAATGTATATAATATATATAGACCTTCTAAGAAACAAAGTAATTATGATTCTTACTATTGTTATAGTTATGCATGTATATTTTGAAGTTTTTTATGCACTTATCTTCTATTAATAAATCATAATGTATTTACCATTTTTGTCATTTACTTACAATTTTTTAATTTCTTTTAAATGTAATGAACTTACATTTAAGTGCATTGGTTCTTTCTTTCTTTCTTTCTTTCTTTCTTTCTTTCTTTCTTTCTTTCTTTCTGGTTAAAATAGAGCCAGCAATATGACTGGTGCCATTATACACCCTAGATGCTTTATTCTTAAAAATAGATGTTAGAAGTAAAATCATATTGTAAGTCATAGTTAGTACTGTTTTTTATGGGTGAAAAGCTATATACATATATATGTATATATGTGTGTGTGTATATGTATATAAGGAATCTCTCACTTTAATTTAGAATTTCTTGAGAATGTCAACAACTTTTTCTACCTAATAAAAGCACCATTATTGATAAGAAAAATTCACTGAGTTCTTATGTAAATAAGTCTTCATGAGAACTTTCTCTATGCTTGAAAATGATCACAGATCCAAAAGCACTGCTTTGGAAGCCATTATTTTGCATTGATCTGGATTTGATTACATTATTGGTGATAATAGTACATATACATGAAGAGGGGAAATCATCAGAGAGATGATGTCTAACCATTATTTCTTTGGCTATCTTGGATGAATTGCATAAGCATTCATGGTTTCCTGTTACTTCTGTAAGCTGGTACAATAAAAAGACATTGTTCATAAACCCATATCCCTGCCATATGATTAAATGACAAAGACAAGGGTAACATGTAATATGACATGCCATAATCTTTTCTACAACAGATATTCAATATATGGATAGCATTTATATTTCCTTGAAAAGGTTTTGATACTTTACTCTAGAGTAATTTCCAGTGCATAACAATGAGGGAAATGGTAGTGAGGAAAGCTTTGCTCCCTTTAAGTCTTGTATGCTTAATTATTTGTCAGCAAGACCATGAGTTCTGTGTTCTGTTTTATAAGAAAGTAATTTGATACTGTCTTCCATCTTTGACAATCACAGCAATATCATTTTTCTGTTATATGATGCCAGAAACATTTCAATAAATAATATAAAATGAAAAAAATTAAGAGTATACAAAAAATTATTGATTAATATAATGTCTTGAGATTCTTTAAGTTCTTAAGTTATTAGCAATACTAGTTAGTCATAGCAACATATTTCATAATGACATTTTCACATGTTTATCATTAATTTGATCATATTCACACCCATAACTCTCTCTTTCCCCTATTCCACTTCCACTGAAATGTCTCATCTTCCCAACTGTACCTCCTTTACTTTCATATATATTGTGTGTGTACAGTATGTGTGTGTTCACAGTGTGTGTGTGTGTGTGTAGCGTGAATGTAGAGTGTGTATGTGAATGCATTTACTGTGAGTATACAGTGTTTGTGTTAATGGATATGCATGGGTATACATGTACATGTTTGTATGCATGTGTGTACTGTGCATGTTTATGTGTATGAATATATTTGTATGGGCATGCGTGTGTATACATATGTGTGTTTGTGTGTGTGCAATGTATGCATATGTACAGTGTTTGTACATGTGTGTCTATGTATGTGTTTGTGTATGTGTGCATGTGTATTTTTATGTGATCTGTTGTCTATTATTATTTATAGGCATATTCACAGCTTTTATCCCTCAAATCTTTTTTTCTTTTATAGTGGAATGATAATTTTTCTTTCCATTCTGGAGAAAAAGATATAATCCTTTGGAAAATAAATAAACACCACATGGATTTCCTCTTTACTAACTTCATCTTATATCATTTCAAGTTATTTACTATAGTAGTACCCCTTGATAACTAATAACCTCAGAAATAGTAACCATATATAACAAGTAATAAATGTCTAAATCTTTTAATAGTCCAATTCTTTAACCTAAGGTTTCATAATTACAGAATATTAATAGAAAATAGCATAAGGATTCATGAACCATATTACAGTTTTATTATGACAGAAATAGAAATTTCTAAGTAAGTGTTACAAATTCCATGTGACCTTTAAATGTAGAAAGTAATGTACATAGAATTTAAATATATAATTTTTAAAGTTATGACCTGGATATTTAAAGATAGAAGGGTAAAGGAAGAAGAAAATGTATTAATTTGCTGCTAAGTGGTTAGATTTAATCAACAGAGAAATGCTTTTTTTCCAGATGTTACCCTTGGAGCATATCAGTGGCAGCTGTGTACACTTTCTTATGTTATAGGAGCAGAAAATGCCCTTCTTTTAACTTGCCTCTTTTCCTGGAGACAATATTGGCAGTGGAAATGGCTCTCGGAGCGCAGATGCATGAGGAGCTTTTAAAAGGTGGAGCATGAAGGGGGAAAACTGGATGGCTATGTAGATGCTTCTAGGAAATCAAAAATGAACAGTTAAGTATATTCAGATTCCTCTGAGTATTATTGTCTCTATTCGCTTCAGACTTACAAAATATGAAGTTTATCTGGAATTACGTGAGTCTTCTTTATCCAGTCAGGTTTTTTGCAAACACCCTAATCGCATGCTGGATTCAAACACAGGGTAGAGCTTCACCTCAGAGTAATGGCCACATAGAAGTTCTTCTCAGCCCTGCCCAGCCCCTTCTCTTGCCCCAGTTAGTCCTCTCTTTTGTGCCATGTGGTGCATAATCTTTATTCCCTCAACAAATCTGCTCACAAAAAGATTTTATTTTCTCATGAATTTATATCCAAATGTTATCTCTCTAAAGTTTATTTGCATTTTAAACCTTATCTCAGACTGTGGAAGCAAAGAATTTAACACCCTGTTAAGGGGATTTTAAGCATCACTTGGCAGGCAGGGGGATGTTCTCTACGAATAAATCCTTTTTCTGCTTCTCAGAAATTGTATTTTCTGTACTGGCTTCTCCAGGTGGGAAGGGAAAAGGGCTTATAAATAAAATCACTGGGGTTTAGGGACAGGCAGGCATGACATTGTGTCTCTGCTTTTGCGACTGCTTGAACTGGAGAAATTCATTCAACCTCTCATTTACCTTTTGTGATAAGTACCTTACGTGATCATACCCACCTTTCAAGGCTGCTGTGAAAACTGAATAGGTTATTGACCCCTTGCGTGTGTGTGTGTGTGTGTGTGTGTGTGTGTGTGTGTGTGTTAGAGTGGTCACTATTATTATTTCAATTTGGGTGGAGGAATTTGAATAATCCATTTGTCTTTAGTTCCTGTGTGTCCTCTATGCTAACACAAAAGGCTTGTGAATCTTAAAACACCCATCGCCTCATGTGGCCACCTGCGTTCAGTATTCACACACAAGCACCTGCCTGTCACATCATAGGATTTTCATTATCCCTCGTTTCTTTAGGATCAATAGTCTTCTATGTCTGTTTGACTCCCCTGTGACAGAAGATAATATCTAAGAACAAGAATGCTCATACTGAGGAAGAAAAATATGGTACAGAGGGCAAGGAGCATTATCTATAAACCCACAGACGAACCCAGTATCATCAGTACAGGCTTTCAAATTGACCTCTTCCTTAGACTGAGAGTGCAGATGCAATGCTAAACCCCCTCTTAAGGGTGACAACATACTTACTTGTGCTATCCATTGCTAATTTCAAAAGTTTCCTTTTTGTAGATAGTGTCATCTGGCTACCTATTTTCTTAATATCAGTTCCATCCTCTGACTTTTATTAACTAAACATCTTAATTAGTTCAGTAAATATTACTTAAATTCCCAATATTATGCCTTTCTTTAATTAGAGAAATAATGAATATATTTGCATGGTTTGTATGATGATTTAAAAGCCTGGTCTAACCTGGCCTAAACCTATCAGAAAGTAATTCTTCAGTGCATGTCTTTCATCCAATTGATATTTATTCTTCACTTCGTCTTTTATTCTGACATTGACCTACTTTTTAATCTTGATCTGACAAACTTTTACTAGCTACTAAGAGCACTGAATCTTCATTATGGTTTCAATAATAAAACATGCTTTGTAATTGTTATTTTTAATTTTGTACATGTACAATATTCATTTCCTGTATCCCTGGAACCCCAGTACATTTTCTAACATCCCTAAAATATTCTTTCTTGTTCATGTCTGTTCACTTTGTTTTGTGACCCACTCAGATTAAATAGTGCCATCTAGGTCACTATCCAATGGAGCCAGACAATACAGAAGAGAGTATACAATAAAAGACAATGATTCTTCCTCTCCTAAAATGGAATGAGTAATGAGAAAAAGCCTAGGAATCCCCATCAGCCCACCTACTTCCTTAACTAGTGGCAAATGGGGCCTGTCTTGTGTGTGACCAGTACAGGTAACTGCAGTTAATGTAAGTTAGAGATTACAATAGTATCATGTCTAAGAAATGATGGTTCTCAGCCCCTTATACAGTCTTCCCTTTCCTTCTGCTGTGTTCCTTGAGACTTAGGGCTGGTTGATGCAAGTGACTTGGCCTTTATCAGTCACTCATTTTTTTTTATTATTACAAAAAAAAATTGACATTTACTCCCCTTGTTCCCGGCCCTCCCGCTCCCCCACTACCCCACCGCCCTCCCCCTGCTTCCTTAAGAAGGGGCAGGATACCCTGCCCTATGGGAAGCCCAAGGCCCTCCCCCCTCCATCTCGGCCTAAGAAGGTGTGCATCCATATAAACTAGGTTCCCAAAAGGCCAATATATGCAAAAGAGATAGGCCCCTGTGCCATTATCATTGGCTTATCAGTCAGTCCCCATTGGCAGTCACATTCAGAGAGTCCGGTTTGGTCATATGCTCATTCAGTCCTGGTCCAGCTGGATTTGATGAGCTCCCAATAGATCAAGCCCACTGTCTCTGTTGATGGGCCAGTCCCTCACGGTCCCTTGTCCCATAATTACTTTGTTGAATATCTCAATCGTCACCATAGAAATTTTGCATGATGGATGGAGATAGAGCCAGAGACCCACATTCACACCAGAACAAGGGATCGTGCTACCAAGGTACAGTGGAAGAGCAGAAGGAGGGAGAAGATGAGCAAGGACGTCACTCATTTTTTGAAAGTTGGGTTCCTGTCAGCTTTTCCATTTACAAGATTTCATTGTTTGACTGTCATTTTCTGAGTTAAAGTGTGACCTACATTTGTATATGAATATAAGCCTAGGCAATCAGAAAGCATTTACAACTGTGTCAATTCAGTACCCATCAGAAACGTCTCACTGTCTTGGCCTACTACCTCTTCAGTCCTGGGTGATAGCCTGGCTTATTGAATCAGGCATTATTCACCCTGACTCTGTGGAATTAGTGTGGATCCATTGAGAAGGCTATTGTTTCCTTCCTCCTGGCAGTAAAGTCACTGTTTCAGAGGTGGACGCATCTCATTTTCCAAACGGGCATTGTTTTGAGAATTAATAATTTAGTGTTAACTTTTTTTGCTGATTCAATCACTGGTATACTCTTTTTTAAATTAAAAACTATTTACCTAACATACGAAGGATATTTCACATCATTTCTATTCAGAGAAGGAAAAGCAGGCATGAAGGTACAGTCATCCCTGTTCATATTATACTGTTAAAAATAGACTGTGAATTGTGTTAATAGTATGATTGGACATTATTTGTGACTCATGATTGGAGTCAGTCTTCATTCCACAGAATAAAATGAAGGCTTCGACTAGCCAAAAATACAGCTATAGACCCTCTGAGGAGGCCACCGGAAACAGACTGAAAAGCCTGGGTACTTCATGTTATTTTGCTCTTAAGAGTTACAGCAGGGAAAAATTCCTTGTGTTTATTTGTGGTACTGGACATGGAATCCAGGGTTTGTTCATCTCCTCCCCTCTAATCCTGAGCTACCCATCCATTTCTAGACATGGTTTCTATTGGTCTGGTTCATGTTAATTGCAATGTCTTGCATCCAGGAAAAAAAGGACATAAGCAAAATCAAAAGTTGTTTGGGGATTGAACTTTTTTTCTTAAGGTTTCTTTTGATTATGTAGCAGTTTTCATGAATGTATTCTTTGGGTCTGAGACTAGCTTGCAAATGCCCAATGCAAGACCTCCTTCTACAATATTGACCTCCCATTAACAACATAAACATTAATTATTAGAGGAATAACTTCTAAAGTTGAAAGGGGGCATATAAGAGTGTTAATGAAGACACTTAGGAGTGCTTACATAGTATCTGCTTTAGAAAATAATTTAACCATAATATATAAGACAAATAATCACAAGGGAAAATTAATTTGACTGCAATAATAAAAGCATTTTCTCATTAAGTTACCTGAAAGTAGATGCCAGACAGCAAAGAATGTATGTGTGCTTCTCTGGGGTTCAGAATATTTTTGTTATCTTAAGAATCAGCAAATGTGTACTTTGATGAAGAGAATGTATAATATTCTATTTCACACCATTATATGGTTAAAAAGTTACGACATCTAAAATTAATTATTGTACTCATAGGTGCTCTTCTATTTCTGGAGCAAACACATTAATTAACAGAAACAAAAGAAATAAGATGTATTTTTATATACTAATGAAAACATTACTAGACTTTAATTTTTCTCATATGAAAAAGTGCAAACTATCATATCGCTGTAGGGTGGGACTTGATTATTGTAATAGAGATGTGGCCTACTGTCAGTTTTAGAAGGCAATGAAAAATATATTTAAAAATCTTGTCCAAGTAGAGAATGAAGATGTGGGGGCAAAACAGAGAACAAAAAGAAAAACACATGCACTTAGTAGCAAGTTAGTTTTATCAAAATCAAAACAGTCGGTGTTTATTGTGATTCTGTTAAATGTCAGGCACCAAAATTGAGTCTTCCTACAATAGGTCACTGTCAGGGAATGAACACTGAGATATTTCTATTATGTTTCAGACTACCACTTTTACTTGTTAACAAATCAGTAAATCTTTTAGTTTATTTTCTCATTTTACGTATCAGTCCCAGTTTCCTCTCCATCCCCTCCTGCTCCCTTCAATTTCAACCTGATCTATTCCCCATCCACTCCTCAGAGACAGTAAGGCTTCCCATGAGTAGCAACAAATTCTGGCACATAACTTTGAGGCATGACCAAGGCTGCCCCCCATATATCTACGGTGAACCATGTATTCCTCCAAGGAAAATGGGTTCCCGAAAAGACGGTTCAAAAATTAAGGTCAAATCCTGATCCCACTGCCAGTGCTCCCTCAGTCTGCCCCAGCCACACAACTGTCACCCACATTCAGAGGGCCTACTTTGGGC
>JAQHUG010000410.1:1386903-1408106 GCA_028555095.1 Dicrostonyx torquatus
TGGTGTTTTTGATTTTAGCCATTCTGACAGGAGTAAGATGGTATCTCAAAGTCGTTTTGATTTGCATTTCCCTGATTGCTAAGGAAGTTGAACATGACTCTCTTATAAAATTTTAAATGTACAATGGCAAAGATTGAAAATAAGAAAATGGTGACATAGAATGGAGGAGGAATGTAAACAAAGCTAAACCAAACACATTAGAGCAAAGATTAATTCTACAGTTCTATACCTAATCTACCTTAGGTTTGTGTTAGATTAGTTTGAGATCTAAAAGATCCTGAAAGTCTTGCATCTATGGTCTTACCAGCTGTGCCCCCAACACCCCCACCCTAGCCTGTCACCATCCCCATTCTTTTACTTTCTGCAACTTTCAGTAACAGATGCAGCAGCTTATTTTCATCTTCTGATCCCGCAGCTCTCCACTGAAGCTTCATCTTCTCTTCAATAGTTCCATACACCATCCTTGCGTGGACTACTGAAAGAATATCTGGCCACATTCTGTATGGTCAGTCATCTCAATGTTTCTTTGAAAGCTATAACTTCTTTTCTTCCTGTTGAAACTAAAACATCACATGTGTCAGGGCTGAGGTTTGCTGTCATTAAGATTGGTAGAAAGGTCATATTGCTCATGGCTATCAGGGTCTTTGAGAATCATGGCAGATAAACCCTGTGTGATGAATTATTGGGATTAAATACCTAGCTAGCTTTCTGTGAGTATGATTCCTTAGTATGTCTTTTATTATCACATAACTTCTCACTCTTGGAAGGATGGATGTTGTCTCGTTGCTTCCTTAAACACCTTCTCACCTTTTCATATCCTCCTAGTGTGAAGTACACAACTTATGAAATTTGTACTAATCTCTTAAGTAGTCAAACCCTCATTTCCTACGTGGATAAACTGAACTTTTTCAATTTTCCTGCTTTGCATTTATATCCCAGTCCTCACTATAAATATGAGTGTAAACCTTCAGAAATGCCAGGTACACATCTAAACTCTTGGCTTCAAATTTAAATTATTCTTGCAGTATTAATTAGTTCCAGACTTTACATAAAGCTTCTTACAAAGACACAGAGAATGGGCAAAAGATAGGCAATTTCCTTTGTACAGTCTAACATGAAGGAATTTCAGTTACTATTAGAATGTTTGTTTCCACCCAAATTATCATATGTTTCCACCATAATTATCACAGTTTACTAACTGAATTGTTGATGTAATTCCCATCAACTGAGTTTTTTCAAGAGTTCATCATTAAACCTTTTTTGCAAGCATTCTTGCACTTCTTTCTCCTTCTATACCAAACCTTTGCGAATTCCACCCAATTCAAAAGACTTTTAGTATAGATACCTCACCTGGTAATCTCTGAAACAACTATATACTATGTTTTATTAGTTTCTGCTGGTCAGTGTTTGTTGTTATGACTAACGCCTAATTCTTTCAACTAAAGAGTACAAGTGATTCCTGTTTGTTCATTGTTTCAAAAGTTTCAGTTAATATTAGGTTGGCTCAGTCTATGTGCTGGGAAATAGCAGCATGAACTATTTGTATAAATAGAAGATCACATTTGGTGTATAGGAACAGGTATGGGTAAAGATTTATTCTTCAATGCTATTGTCTAGTGACTTGATTCCTTTAACCAGTTCTTATATTTTCCTGTAGTTTCTAACTGTTCATTAGAAATAATGTCGAAAAGTTGCAGTCAATCTGTGGGTTAATCAATGTTTTTTTCAGAGCCCAGCTGTTCCAATTATCTCTCAATCCACTACTTATGTACCAAAACTTCCACATGCAACCCTTTCTTGGGAACACTTTGTCTTCTTTTTTTATTTTTTCAAAAAGAAAACAAATTACCTTTTTTCATTATACATACCAATCCAAGTTCCCACATCCTCCCCTCCAAGTATGCTCAATCTCAACCTCATTTGCTCCTCAGAAAGGGTAAGATGCATTGCTTTGGGGAAGGTCCAAGGTCCTCCTTATTATATCTAAGCTGAGCAAGGTATTCATCCAAAAAGAACAGGTTCCCAAAAAGCCAGTACAAACAGTAGGGATAAATCTTGGTACATGGCCAGTGGCCTTTCACTCTGTCCCAGACATGCAACTGTCAACCACAGTCAGAGGGACTAGTTTGGTTGTATGCTTGTTCCTTTCCAGTCTGGTTGTTGTTGGTGAGCTCACATTAGCTCAAAACTTTGTCTTCAAATTGTAACATTTCCATTCTTATTTGAGGAATCATTTTCCAAATGTGATAAGCAGCTAAAGTTTACTAGAACTACAGTCTTATCCAGTTCTCAACCTCCAGGAGTGGCTCCTATGAAGGTTGCATAACAGATATCCTGTATGTCAGATAGTTTTTTAACAATTCATGACAATAGCAATATTACATTTATGAAGTAGCAACAGGATATTTTTGTAGTTGAGTGTCATTACCACATATTTAACTCTGTGAAGGGGTCAGAGAATTAGGAAGGTTGCAACCCACTGTTCTTAACACTATAACAATATCTTTTATAGTTTTATTGATGGAAACCATATAGATAACAAAAGGGAGAACACAAATAAATATATTTTAAGTATGTTAAAAACTGAACAAAAGGAGAAAAAAATCAAGCCACAAAGAAAAGTAAAAACAAACAGAAACAACAAAAGAAGGAGTGATAAGGTAAAAAACATATCAAGATTAAACCAAAAGAAAAGAAAACATGATTCAAAAGAAGACAGAGAAATACTGTTGTGGTTAATGTGCAAGAGAAAATACAGTATGATCTGAAGAAACTTCTTTTTTTTTTCAGTGAACTCATTTGAATATTGCTTGGTGCTTCCTAGGGCTTATATATCTCAATGGTAACATGCTGTTTGGTTTTTTAAAAATCTAATTTTTAAAATAGACATCACCAATAACAAATATTGTGTTCCTTTGACAAATAAGACTAGCCACTCTTGGGTGAGAGTTTACTTGGAGAAGAAATTGCAACTGATGAGCTCCCATTAAACCAGACACACTGTCTCAGTGGGTAGACCGCCCCTCGCGGTCCTGACTTCCTTGCTCATCTTCTCCCACCTTCTGCTCTTCAACTGGACCTTGAGAGCTCAGCCCATTGCTCTGATGTGGATGTGGGTCTCTGTCTCTATCTCCATGGTGATGATCAAGATATTCGTCAATGTGACTATGGAACAAGGCTAGTTCAGGCACCTTCTCCTCTGCTGCCCAAGTACCTGGCTAGGGACATGCCCGTGCTCATAAAACCGAGCTGGATTGGGACTGAATGAGCATATGATCAAACTGGACTGTGTGAATGTGGCTGCCAATGGGGGCAGACTGAGAAGCCATTGATAACGTCACTGGGACCTATCTCTTCTGCATGTACTGGCTTTTGGGACACCTATTCTATATGGATGCACACCTTCCTAGGCCGGACTGGAGGGGGGAGCGCCTTGGACTACCCACAGGGCAGGTTACCCTGCCTTTCTTAAGGAAGCAGGGGAAGGGAGAGGGGGAGTGGGGGAGCAGGAGAGGACTGAGAGAAGGGGAAAAGGTGTAAATTTTTGAATGAAAAATAAAAGAATATGGAAAAAAGAAATTGCAACTGAGGAAATATCTCTGACAAATTATGGAAAATTTGCATTTGTATCTATATGTAAGTCTATGTATATATTTTATAGCATTGTAGAGTAGGCCTTCTTACAAGAATTGTATATATATATATATATATATATATACAATTAAAGGGAAATTAAAATTCTCTATAATACAGTTATAGAGAAAACAATAATGTACCTGTGGGAATATTTTAGAGAAAAACCTCAAGTAAAAAGGGGGAATTTTATAGTATGGAGCCATCTGCAGATGGAAAGATGGAACTCTCTCATTTAAAAATGAGAATTACATCCTCATCCATGAAATGAACTCATATATGACTGAACAGAATGGATCCCATGGTGCCAATAAATGTAACATTGTGTGAAAATGTAATTTTAAAATAGTAAAAATGCTCTCACGGCTATATTACTTATCACCGAACCATTAGAATAGAGATATAGATAATAGACTGGTAGGTGATAAACGGATAGATAGATAATGGATGGAGGGATAGATGATAGATTGATAGAAAGATAGGGATGTGAGAGATAGAAAGATAGACAGACAGACAGATAGATGGATGGGAATGTATGCTTTTTATATTTGTCAAAAAGGAAAGATAATAATTTCTGTGAAGGAGTAGATGTAAGAATTTTATCTTCTGCTCAGTTTCTTCTATAATTCTAAAACTAGTAAAATAGTCTATTGAAAGGCAAATGAAGGAACACGTACACACATGGTCAATTGAATGGCTCATATAAAATTACTCAACTTCCAAATACTACATACTTTATATTTGCTACATTAAAACCCCTTATTAGCTTTTCTTATTTATAAATATAATAAAATATCCATCAAAAAATATATAGTACTATACATTTATGCAATACTAGACAAAAAAATTGTTTTCTGCAATTAAGGTTGCTCAAAGTGATTTCCACAGAAATCAGTAGCTATAGGACAAAAAATAGTTTTGTATATAAAATAATTTCCTGACATGTAGAACATCTTCCTGTATTCTAGTTGATGCCTCTTTTGGGTGACATTACGGGGGGGGGGGAATACAGTATGGAGACACAGTACGGCTAATGGCTTCTTCTGTAACCTTAAGCAAGTCACTTAACCTCCTGGTGACTCAGCTTTTCCATCTGTAACACTGAGTAGTAATTGCCTCATTTATTCTGAGCTCAATAGATTGCCATTTGTATAAGCCTTGTTCAGCATCAAGGACACTTCTTCAAGGCTCTCTTCTTTTCAGAGCCCGATGACTATTTTTCACAATTTAAATAATGATAAATGTGATCACCTTAACTAATTTCAGGGAATGGAATAACAGGGCATAGTACAGCCATTATCATGCACCCCTGGCATGTTTCCCTCCCTGTTAGAAATTACAGATGAAAGGAAAGACAAAGATCAAAAAGAAACCGTTTAATCATCTATTACCTATCAATCATTTTTCTTGGAGGTCTCAGCATTTTAATTCAGCTCCTAAAGTGTTTACAAATTCTGAAATTAGAATTAAAGCCGTCAATGAATACCACACCATCTGTTGGCAGAGCTTTTTTTTTTTATTGAATCCTCTCTCAGTGTTTACTCATGAGGTCAAGTACTTACCTCACCCTTATCCCCCAGAAACATGCACACAGATGTTCCACTTTTCTCCCACATACCATAGGAACTGACTAATGAAGGTGAAGTTCAAGTTGGTAAATCTTCTCTGCCCTGTGTTATATCTCCCAAATAACTTTGTCTCACTAGTTCTTTGACACTACTTTTATCATTCAGTAAACACATTGATTACTTGACAAAGAAGATTTCAGCTAAATTGAACATTCTGAAGATCGATTTGGCCACTGTCTCATGATGTGAAGAACTAATACAATTTTGAACGCATTTATTTTTCTCACATCCAGGATATTGGCCTAAGTAATACAGTTTAAAGCCAGAGCATACAGAAATCCTTCAGAAATTCTTACCATCCTGTCTCTTTAATTTTCTTATAATTAACACCTATGATTATTCACTCTAGAAGAGTCAAGGAA
This sequence comes from Dicrostonyx torquatus, assembly GCA_028555095.1. Taxonomy (NCBI): domain Eukaryota; kingdom Metazoa; phylum Chordata; class Mammalia; order Rodentia; family Cricetidae; genus Dicrostonyx; species Dicrostonyx torquatus. The sequence goes on from JAQHUG010000410.1 coordinate 1,392,527, forward strand.
TTTATTGATTGCGTATAACACATCATTATGTTGTTAGATAATCATAGATACTCTTTTGCATATCCTAAAGACCTCATGAAATGTTACAGATAAAAAACAATTTTTAAAAGATTTTCAAAGAAGAAAGCATTATTAAATTACACAATTAGTGTCACCCAACTCCAATGAAGTCATAGAGCATATACATCGGTCTAATAAAATGTCATCATGACACATGTTCCATGCATGTTCATTTAACACAAATATTTTGATTAAAGATCTCACATCAGAAGCACAACACTGTTGCTTTTCCTATACCTTTTTTGCCATGATTAGAGCAATGTCAACAAGTTCAAATACATGACATTTTTACCACCTAGTCTTACGTTATTGTGGTAAGGTTATTGGCACGTTTTGATACATGTAGCAAAATCCATCTCTCCAAGATTTTGTAGCTTATTTCGTTGAATTTAAAACACTATTATATCTATCTGAGTCATTTTGGAATTTGATTTTGTCTCCTTGTGACACTCGCTACTTTTATATGCCTTTCCATTTTCAAAAACAAAAAAAAAAAACCTCAGTGGTTATGGCTGATAGAAAATCACCTCAGTTTTAAGTACTGGATTGAATAAACTAACATACTGGATTCGAGTAACTACTTACAATCATGTTTACCTACTTTTCAGGTCATGTATTTGGCTAAAGCATGTCTGTTTAGTTTTTCTGTGCCAAAGAAATAGGCTGTTTTAAAGGAGTGGTGTTCATGTTCATCTGCCTAAGAAGCTCAAACGGAAAGTCCGTTATCCCTTTAATCATATGATTAGTTCAGAAGAAAGCTGGAAAGCTTTACTTCTCCAGATGAGTTAGAAGCACCTGCACGTGTTGGAAATGAGAACTGGGCGTCAAGTGGGGTTTCTTACAAAGGAACTAATCATCCCGTAGGAAGCATTACAAAATAACAGCTGAACGCTGTTCCCTGTAATGATGACCACAAGAAACATTTAACCTTAACAATCATGGGTTAAAAAACAACATAAACTAATTTGAAATCTTACCAACATTTATAGAGCAAAGAAATAGGAGGAGATAAATCACTCCATGGTTGTGTTATATATGGAGAGATGCCAAAGAAACAGGAGCACTTATCCAAGAATACTACTTATTATTCTCAAGCAATTTCTTGCATCAGTGTTATAGTTCCATGGAGATACATTTAAAGGTGGCTAGTGCTATCTCAGTGTCAGGAAGAGTGAAATTTGACTCAGCGGTGAAGTCTCAGGGTACCAGTGGGGAAAGAATTTGCATACCTCTATTAAGATGATACAAGGACAGTTTAATAGAGGCACTGTTTACAAAGAATTTTGTTGGTCTGGGAAATCATGAGCAGAGGTAAAATATTCTAGGATTAGTAAGTGTGAGGCTGCAATTACCTTTTTGTCCCAGAAGAAAAGAGGAGTCATCATAGGGAAAGAGCTGTTGATACAGACATCCTCAGTGAGTAAAGCCTTGGGCTTAAGGGGCACAGGAGGTCAAATGTAAGAACCATAAAAATACAGAACACAGCTTAATCTTTGCCTGACTTCTTTTTTTTTTATAGCTACTCCAAGTGGAACACAGAAAATGAAATGCAGGATTTTCACATGATTTTTTTTAAAAAACAGAAAATTCCAATTTATGAAAATTCTACAAAAAAAATCTACCCACTATCACTCAAAACTAAGAATGCCATACAAAAACAAGAAAAGAAGCATGAGGAACACATTGTGAATGAGGTCCTGGAACAGAAAAGAACATTAGGTAACTTAAAATACAAAGTATGAACTTTAGTTTATAATGCGTCAGCATGAGTCCATTGACTTCAAATGCATGGCATATTATTAAAAATAGTCAATGACCCTAAATCTACAGGTGGTGGGCTGGAGAAAAGTCTCTGTGCTTAAGACCTCAATGTTCTTCCAGAGGACCCACTTTAAGTTCCCTGCACCCATGTCATCTGACCCACAGCTGCCTGCAACTCCACTTCCAGAAGATATGAAGTTCTCTCTCCTCTGTGAATAGCTGAGTACACATGGTATCCCCAAAACTCACACAGGCATACACACGTGCACATAATATAAAATGAATAAATGAATCTAAAAGACAAGTTTGATGGTTAGGTACTAGTTTTCTGAAATTCTTGTCAGTATTCTAAAAATGTTATGAAAATACACGGGTTTTTAAAAAGTGATTTTGATATTGTCACTGAGTTTCAAGTGAAATATACTTAATACTCCACTTGAAAATACCAAACATTTAACAACAAGAATGTAAAATCCAGGATTAGTGGCCCATGTCTGTAAGCCCTGTGTGAGGAGCTGGAGACAGATGGATTCCAGGGCTCGTAGCTAGCCTTGTATCAGCTTCAGTAAAAGGATCTTCCTCAGATACAGCAGGTAGAGAATGATAGAGGAAGACACTCAGCCTTGACCTCTATCCTCCGTATGCTCCCAAAACAACAAGCAAACCTCCATGCATGCACACACAACACAGTTCACCACTTCACAATCCTAAATTTAGACTGGAAAATTTCAAAAAGTCTTTGTAATTTTGTAAGTTGGTGTTGAGGATTATAATTCAGTATGATGTCCTTGCTAAGCAAAATAGCTGTGACGTTGTGACAATAAACTGACCTGTACTTTTTTCATCTCATACAATGACACATATATGTAAAATTTGAGAAAGGGTCTCACATTCTTCAGGCCACCCTTAAGCTTGCTAAGTAGTGAAATTATGATCTTTCGCCTTTACCTCCTGAGTACTATAGGTGTATGTCTTCCACACGCTATTTACAAATCACAGTGGTTCAAATCCAGAAATTTGTGCATGTCAGATAAGCACGTCACCAATGAGCTACATTTCCAGCCATACTAAAAAAATTTAAAGAACTGTTAAATATCAAGCATATTCACATAAATATCAAGAAAAAACTCAAAATTTGAAACAAAGTTTATGTAGAGATATATGGCAAACTTGAAATTTTGATGCTCACAAATTAAATTGGGTTAGCCAGATATCTCTCTATGTAACAGATGCCTAATCTAAAGAGGAAAACCTTTAATTTTTATTCAGGATTTTAGAGTGTTTAGTGTACTATGCTTTGACTCCGTTTTGGGGGACTAGGAACACATTCTTCAACAAATGGGCCTTTGGAGTAGAGTCATGATTATAAACTTAAGAAGAAAAAGGTGAAACAGAAACAACCATGCACTACCTAAAAAGTAATTATGAATATATATTCATAAACAGGGATAAATTTTATATATAAACTATATATACTTTTATATATTACATATATACTCTGAAAAGGAGAGAGAAAGGGAGGATAAAAATGTCAGTTTTATCAATATATGCAAATATTCATTTAGTAGGTTCATGCTGAATTTTTATTTTGGTTTTAATTGAAATTGAGAGTCTTCATCACAGTTTTATAAAATTGTTAGTACATCATCTAATTGCATTTTACAAGTTGGTGTTCCTGAACACAAACGGATATGATATATTACATTTCTTTACACCATTTAAATGCTTCATTACCTAAAAATGTAATGACTGGTGATTCTTCCAGTAAGAATTTATAAACTCAGTTTTGATGTCTGTGAGTATTAAACTAATTGTTAGAGCTGTACAAAGATTAATATGTATACATTATGATTAAATACATGCTCATTTATTATTTGTATATGCATGTTTAATAAGACAATACAAGATTATTCAATTTGACATGCAGACTTCTAAACAATCTATGATCTTTGCATTTTCCTGTAACATTGATTGGCATATCATCTTTTTCTGTATATTTATTATGACACTTAATTTTTTTGGATACAGTGACAGTAGAATTGCTTAACAACTATCCTGAGAATTTTAGGCTATTTCTCAGTAGTTACACACAGGCATTCCTGCCACACACATTAGTTTTTTTACCTCCCATATATACCTAGAATTAAGTAAATTGGATGTCAAGTATGTCACTGTTTCTGACTGCCAGTAAGAGTGTCATAAGGGCTCCTGAGAGAAAAATCTCACAGTTTACACATTGGAAAACAGTAGAATATGAAAATGTTTTTGTTTATTTTTAGATGAAATATAATCTGATATTCTATGTATTAACTTGTGGAAAAAACTGACATAAACTTTCCATTAAATATAAAAATTAGGAGTAACCATTCAATCATAAATTTACAGAGATCTAAAAGTCATTGCAACCTAAAACTGTGTTTATAACCTTGAGTGTCTTATTTTCTACCCAACAACTCGACTACAGAAATCAACGTTTTCACATTAGCTAACTATTATTACATATTGGGTACTTCTATAAACATTTTTTCCTCATGCTAAACTTCCTAAAACTGACAATGCTTTCTAATCACAGTCGTTCTGAGATTACCACATTGATTTATTATTATTTTTTTTAGTTGGAATATTTACATGCTTGCTTTTTATGGAATAAAATTTAATGAATCCATGTCATACAACAACCTAACCTAATCTTAAAGCATACTTATCTTTTTATGAGATATTAATTCTTCATAGGAATGGCTAATGCTTTTACCAATATCAAACTTCACTATTTTGATTATTTAGCATACTCCAAAATAAACACAATTTTTAAGGGCACCCGAGTCTATGTCTACTTTGGTAGGCTTCTCTGGAATTCTCCCAGTTCCAACAGTGCTGCAGTTACAAACTCACTCACATTTATGACTGATGCTATAAAGTTATCATTGATGATAATTATCATTTCCTTTCAGATCAACTAGAAGGTATATGTGCATAATAAAAATTAAAATATTAGACTAACTAATGTGGTAAACACTATCAGTCACTTATCAGTTGTCATCATTCCCCTTAAATTAGTAATGTAAATCCAAATTTAATAACTTAAGTTCTTGTCCAGAATTTTAAGAAGTTGAATTTTATGGTGCATGATATATCCTATAAAGCTGTGTTAAGCATCTTAGAAATAAAGCATTCATTCTACTCAAAACTTCGATTTAATTGCTAGAATACCAGCCACCATGTGAATCAAGAAGTACAAATAAAAATGCTAGGTGGTGTAGGAGGTCCTTCTGTCCATGTGTTGCTTTCATTGGTTAACGAATAAAGAAACTGCCTTGGCTTAGTTGATAGGGCAGAACTTAGATAGGTGGGGAAGACAGAATTGAATGCTGGGAGGAAGAAAGGCAGAGTAGGAGAGAGACACCATGGAGCCATCAAAGACAGACATGCTGAATCTTTCCCAGGAACGCCACTGCTATATGAGGATACACAGAATAATAGAAATGGATTAAACTGAGATGTCAGAGAATCCAAAAAGAAGTTAGAGCTAATGGGTCAAGCAATGTTTGAATTAATACAGTTTCTGTGTGGTTATTTGGGTGTAAGCTAGCCAGGAGGTTGGGACAAACAAGTAGGTAACCTCTCCTTGCAACAACTAGGGACCTTAGCTGGGGTCATCCCTGTAGATTCCTGGGAATTTCTCTTGCACTAAGGTTCTACATGATTCCAAATGACTCCAACCCTGTCCAGTTATCTTATTCAGTACTCTCCCAATTCATCCACACCCTAGCCTGATCCCTTGTGTTTCCATCCCCACATTCTCTAGTCTCTTGTTTTACCCCTTCTCAGGGAGATCCAAATACTTCTTCTTATGCCTTTTTTGTTACCTATGCTCTTTGTGTCTGAGGAGTGCAGCATGGTTATTTTTTACTTTATAGTTAATATCTAGTTTCAAGTGAATACATGCCATAGTTGTCTTTCTGGGTCTGGGTTATCTCACTAGGATAATTTTTTCTATTTTCATCCATTTCCCTTAAAATTATTTGCTTTCAATTTTCAAGATGTGAATTTTTTTAAATCTGAAGAGAGGGGAAAAGGATTATAGAAGAGAGAGGGGTAAATGATATCACAGGAAAACCTACAGAATCAACTACTCTGGTCAAAGAGGAGCTCACAGAGTCTGAACTGACAACCAGGGAGACTGCATGGGACTGACCTAGGCCCTCAACATCTATGTGACAGTTGTGTAGCTTTATTTACTTGGAGGACTCCTAACAGTGGGAACAAGGATATCCCTGATGGTTTGACTGGCTGTAGAGAACCTATTTCTCATACTGTGTTGCATTTCCCAGCCTTGATAGAGGGGAGGTACTTAGTCTTACTGTAACTTGATATACCATGTTCTGTTAATATCCATGGAAGGCCTGCCTTTTTCTGAATGGAAATTGAGTAATAGTGGGGGGCATAGAGCAAAGATGGGATTGAGAATAGTAAAAGAAGAAGAGAAAACTGTGCTCAGGATATAAAATAAATAAATAAGTTTAATTAATAAAAAATACTAAATTAAGAATTTAACATAAATATAAGAATATAGAACTGACCCCTTCAAAGCTGGGGGTATATGACTTCTACATATATTCCATAAAGTTTACATGCATATTATATAAAAAAATGAATAGTGATAATAAATAAACAGTTCATACCAGGAAAAATAACAAAATTAATTGAGAAACCAGAACCATTAGAGGAAATGTATGTCAATGAACTTTTACATTTAATGAAAAATATTCATCATGTATGGAATAAAGTAAGTAAATTTCATTTATTATAAGCAGGCTTGTCATAAAAATGTGTTTCAGATAACATAAGATATTAGGACTTTGAAGTGTGATCAACACTGAGAAATGAAAAACACTGGAAGTAGTAAAGGAAGGACTCATACAAAGAACTTTATGTGTATAAATATATTCCATGAACTATGTTATTATATAAAATTTAAAAATTAAATATTGTGGTGGCTTTTCTGTAAGTGATGATTGACTTAAACGATAGACTATAAGCAAATTATTATAGAATTAAAACATATACATTAAAACATGCCATCAAACTGATTATTAAGATATAAGTCATCAGTGACAAACTTCACAGTCCCAAACTCCACGGGCATGGACTCCAAGTGCCACAAGACTTATCCACCTTAGACTTACTATCTCTTCCTTCAGACATCCCCTACCACATGTGCTTTTTCCATACAACCCTTTGTGAGTTTTTAGACACTTGGCTCTCTCTCTGTCTTTCCATCATGGGTTGTTGGCCTTCCCCAAACACCCTCTTCTCAGGTTGCCACTCTCAGCTCATAGCTACAGACTAGTAGGTGCAACTGTCCTCACCCAGGCTGTCCCACTGCCTGTGTTCTCCGCTCAGACATGCTGTTCCTCATAGTTTATTGACATTATTGGCAGATTTGGTAAGACAATTGTCAATTCCTAAATGGAGGGTTAGTTAAAAGAGAGTTTTTCACACATTAAAAAATTGATTTTTATCGAGTTCTACATTTTTCTCTGCTCCCCTCCCTGCCTCTACCCTCCCCTCCAACCATCTCCAAAGGTCTCCATGCTCCTAAATTAATCAGGAGATCTTGAAAAATGGAAAACACTCTTAACATGGAGGGATTTCAGATAATATGATGGACAGTTTGAAAATGGAGCAATTAGATGAGAGAATAACTAATTTAGATGTGAATTAAGTAATGTCAGTTATAAACTATCAATTTTATCATTTTATCACTAAAAAGTTGGTTAATATGAGTGATGAAGTACTAGTTTTAGAAAAACTTAATAAAACAGACCATACAGATATTCAGATCCAGACAAAAGAGTTTAATAAAGAGTCGATTTCATTGTCGTATTATAAAGTTAGAAATAAACAGCCTAAGATGTTCAAACAACCAACTTTAATTTTTTCAGTCACCTTCCAGGAACTGCCAAATGATAACTATCACCAAGGCTATGTAAGAGTTAAATGAAATCCTGTGGAAATGCTAGATTTAAAGTGATTGTCTTATATCACATGCATTCACTTTTTGGAAGCAGATGTTAGACTTGTGGTTAACTTGTAATAGAATTAACCCTAGGTACTGCAGAGACATGGTTAAAACAGTCTAGGAGCCTGACCCTCAATTACAGTAGAAGACATGGTGGAAAGATGAGGTTAAGACCATTTAATAGTGAAGTAGAACTAGAGGTATAAAAATCTCCAAAGACCAACTTCTTAGAGAGGGAGATTATCCCTATATACAAAGACAATCTCTATATGATAACACCATCCTGTACTTATGCCACACAATATATTTAAATGCTTGGTACAGAATTGAAGAATTAGGAAAGAAATTGAGTCATTCACTAAAGTTATACAGGTCCCAAAGGAAGCCTTCACAAATTTCTTACAAAGACTGACTTTAACAGTAAATGGTATGATACCAGCTTCAGAAGCTAGATAAACAGTAATTAAATCGCTGGCTTTTGAATGCACCATAAAAAAGTATAATTGGACTATTAAAGGCAAGATCAGTGCCCTTTGAGAAATGGGTAATGAGATACAATCAATGTTGAATGTCATGACCATGATGATGCATGGCTAGGAGAGGTGATTTCCAGAGGTTTGAAAAAAAATCAAAATGTCAAATATTTTAATTTTGGCAAAAATGATCACCTAAAAGCCTAATTCAAAGAGAATTATCACTTCTGTCTGGATTATGTAGGTGTGGCAAAGGCAGGCATTTGACCAATGAATGTAGGTCAACAAGGAACAATCAAGGTAACCCTTTGCCATCAGGAAACTCCTTGAGGGGTCTCATGCAGGTCCCCATGACAAATTCAGTTAAGTCATTTCCTCTATCCATGAGGAAACTCCTTCCCACATCAGGTAAAGAAACCATACTTCTTTGAATGATAGAGAAGTTATAGATGAGAGAACAGAAAATTCAGGTGAAACTATAAAACAAATATATTGACAAACGTCAATAATGAACAATGAAAAAATTAAAAATATAAATAAATGACATTGTCATTGAAGAACTTATAGACACAGGTGCAGATGTCACAAAAAATGCACAAGAAACTTAGCATCCAAATTAGCCTCATTAGGAGGTAAATATTCAGTTTTTCAGGATTGAAGCTTTATCTCAGGTAAAACAGAGTACAGCATGGGTCAACAGTATAGGATCAGAAGATCAGAGAGGAAAATAAAAGTCATATGTGGCTAACACAGTACAAAACTTATGGCAACGTGATTTGTTACAGCAATGGAATACTCAAGTTAACATTCCTCCAATCTCAGAAACAAACCATATATTAATGCATGTTTCTGGGAAAAATATTAGAAGGTATTATAAAGAAAAGTCCATTTCTATTGTACAAAAAAAGGGAAAAAAGCTGCCAATCTTCCAAACGCACCAACAGTCATACCTTTAAAATGGTTGATAAACAAACCTGTCTGTCAGGGATAAGCAATGGTTTTTAATAATAGAGAAACTGTTGACCAGTTGGTATGGGAGCAATTAAATGCTCAGCATATTGAAGAATCAAACAGCCCTTGGAATTCTCCTGTGTTTGCTGCTGAAAAGAAATCTGGAAAGTGGAAAATTATAACAGATTTAAGAGTTGTTAATTATGTGATCCAGCCAATGGACTTTCTACAGTCTGCAATTCCTTTGCCTTCTCTATACTTAAAAATGGCCTCTTATAGTTATTGATTTAGAAGATTGTTTCTTCATTATACCTTTACAAGAAAAATATAGAAAAATTTTTCTTCACAGTTCCTACTTTTAATAATTCTCAGCCTGTTAAGTGGTATCAATGGAAGATCCTCCCACAGTGAATGTTAAATATCTAGATCTTGTGCCAATATTTTGTAAGTAAGCTATTGGAAATAATACAGTCTATAGTATATCATTACATGGATGACATCTTAGTAGTTGATTCAAATGTAGATACTTTAGAGTGTTTGGAGAAGTAAAAAAAAAGAATTCACTTGCTGGGAATGACAAATTCCTGCTGAAAAATACAAAGAGGATATTCTATTAATTATTTAGGCTATAAAATAGGTTTACAAAAATTTAGACCCCAAAAGGTGCAAATTACGAGTGATTAATTGGAGACTCTTAATGACTTTCAAAGATTACTAGGAGACATATCCTGCCTATGGCCCTCTAATTAGGATAAAGCCTGATGCACTGAGTAATTTAAAAAAAAACCTTAGATAGTGACAAGGAATTAAATAGTTCCAGGAATTTATCAACTGAAGTTGAGAGAGAATTGGCTTTGGTGGAAGACAAATTGCAGAAGGTACAAGTGGATAGTGTAGATCTAAAGCTTAACTGCATTCTGGTCATATTACCTTCTAAACACTCACCTGCAGGAATTTTAATGCATGGAGAAGATATTATCTTAGAATACATATTTTAACACATAAACCAAGTAGAAAATTAATAACTTTTAAATAAAAGGTCTCTGATTTAATCTAAAAGGAAAACATCTATAGTTACATAACATAAATTAATAAAAACAAATGATTAGGGTAAAAAGAAGTCAAAATGACTTGTATAATATCAAACTGTACCTCAACTTTAAGAAGCAATTTCTATCTTCCCTGAAATTCTACCCATTGTTACTATGCGACATAACAACTGAATCAATGCTTGCTTACCTATGGGAGAAATTTTTGTGCAAAAATATTTAATGACACATGTTTTCCACTATAGATCTGAGTTCAAAACAAGTTCAATGGCCATCTTTCATGAATTAATACTCAGTTAGCCACAAATACATTGGGGTATTTCCCTGCTGCCACACAAAAACAAGAAATATCCTTCAGATACAGGTGAAACAATCAATAAGCAAGCTTTTTCTAAATCTTCAGTTTCCCGTTTGATGAAAGACAAAGCACCAGAAAAAATGGCCAGGGTCAGTCTATGCTTTTCTTAGATTAAGTAACCCTATTAACAAAAAACAAAGCCTTTTTCCTCCCTCCTATCTCACTCCTTATGCCCAAAGCTCCACTCAATTTTGAAGTCATTTCTTAGCTGATAAAAATGGTAAAGCTACTAGAGTATTTTTATTTGGCTAATTTATCTCAGTTAATTGATTTTCTTGCAAACAGACTACAATTAATAATGGGAACTCCAAGAGCAAAGCTGTACTATGGTTTAGAAATTCTTTTGCATTTAAATGAATTTCATTGTTTTGTGTGTTTCTATTTTACATTTTGCCATTCAGAAACCCATTTATTGAATTTTCCTTGATGATGGTGTTTTCAGACAGTCTTTTTAAATTTCAGCTATCATTTTTAATAATCTCAAAGAGACACTCATGTAAAACTTTGTACCTTAAAGTTTTCCAACTATTGATGGTTTAGTGAATTAGAAAGAGCTAAAGTAAGGTAAAATATTGTATTATTGAAATTTGCTTTAACTTTTTTCTCTCTTATAATTTTAAAATATTTTATAAAATAATTAATTCTTTATTAGCATCATTTCCAAGTCTCTTTCTCCAACTTCAAATTCCTAAAATGTGTTCCCACTCTTTAAAATGCATGGCTACATTGCTTTGCTTTAATTCTTATTGTTAATATGTAGCCTGAATGTATATGTAAATTATGCTGAGTTTATTTATGTTGCTCATTTACGCATATGATTAAGGATGACTAAATGGGGTTATAAAATGTATTAGAGCCTTCAACCCTGGAGAAAACTGACTCTCCTTCTCTACAGGTACTGAGTGACAACAGCTCGCTACATAAGGGTAGACAGTATGAAATTTCCCTTCCACTTTAGTGTTATTATGTAGGTTTTGTTTAGACTACTGTACTGTTGATGTTTCATGGGTGCCTTTACAATATTAGATCTATCTAGCCATAGGTGTCCTGGTCTCAATACACAATCTTTCTGTACTTCTTTCTATTATAGTCCATGATTTTTTAAGATGTAAGAGTTTTCTTTTTGATCAATTGATTTTGTCTGTGAACTTTGTGAATGGACCCTCACATTAATTATTTTGTCAAGATTTATTTTTACATATTTGTATACATGAGAGTCAGTTTTTAGGTGTGGGCACTTGAGTGCTGATGCCTACAGAGACCAGGAAAAAGTGTTAGAACTTCTGGAGCTGGAGAGATTAGATGCTTGTTAGACACCTGATGCAGATATTGGAAACCAAACTTGGGCCCACTTAATAAGCACTACCTAATCTCAACTCACTAAACTACCTTTCCACCCACTATTTAAAAACTATTTAATTTGATTTTAAAGAATTTCATACATGTATACAATGCATTATGTTCACGTACTCTCTCTAGTTTCCCCTTCTTGATTTCTCAAACTCCTAAAATTTTATGACACCTTTCTTTCTTTTTCTTAATACAATTGTGTCCACTTAATGCTGATTATATCTTCATGGATATGGGCAACCTACCAGTAACCATAATCAAAATGGAAAAATTCCTAGGTCTTTCTCAGATGCCATCAACTGCCAAGAGTGCCACAGGTTAGGATGGCTCATCATGAGCTCCTCCCCCATCCATGCTAGAATTACATTTTAATTAGTTTGATCTTATGTACATCTTGTACATGTAGCCATAGATGATAGGAATTCATAAGTACAATGGCCATAAATTCTTCACAAGACAATATTTCACAGCATTCTTTTTGACCTCCGGCTCTTTCAATCTTTCTGCCCTCTCTTTCTCTGTTTTCCTTAAACCTTAATATGAGGGTAATATAGATGTCCAATGTAAGGTTGAACACTGGCAGTAATTTGTTCTCACTACATTTTTATTTTGAGTTTCTTAATTAACCACAGCTTGCAACAATTAAGCAAATTCTCCAACCAGTTCATAGTGTCCAGTTTGATTGTTATAAATACATATACTTAGAAAGAAATTTGACAATATTACCTTTTAGCCATACTAGATACTTCCCCAGGGTCTATAACTTTCTAATAAAGAATTTCTCCCAAAATATATCTAGTTTCAAAGAAAACAATAAGGAGGATTTGGACAGATTTCCCACATATACATTTCACCATTACCTGTAAGTCTTCCCTATTATCTACCTATACCACATTTGGTATCTGTGGTCAACTTTGTTTGACACAACAATCAACTATATTTTAAATATGGCCATCTATTTACATGTATACTCTACATTACTGTTTGTTCATTTTTTGGATTTGAATAAAGTTATTATATGTGTCATATAAATTTATATTAGATTTTATCCTAATTCAGATTCTACTGATTTTGGAAATTCTGTGGTATGTCTTAAGATTACTGACCAGATAATGATTTGTATTCTTAGAAAGAATACAAAACGGAGATCAAATTAGGTACATGTGAATGCACAATAATTGGTAAGTCCACATTTTTATGCTGCAAGAGAACAACAGTATGGTCACATGGAAAATGGAATAACCAAGAAAAGGCAAGAAATGAAAAGTCAATTTGAAGGAAAGGATTCATAGTTCAATACTTGTGCAAAAAGCTGAAAGCAAACTTTGGAAGCAGAAGAACTAGAGGACAAATCCACATATTTAAAAAGATTTGAAGCCGGGAGGTGGTTGTGCATGCCTTTAATCCCAGCACTCGGGAGGCAGAGGCAGGCGGATCCTTGTGAGTTCGAGACCAGCCTGGTCTACAAGAGCTAGCCAGTGCAGGCTCCAAAGCCACAGAGAAACCAAAAAAAAAATTTGAAGGGTGAAAGTGCTAGAAGCTCGTAGAGAAGACACAAAGACTTAGACTACACAATGTGAACAAAGAACATTAAGTTGATGTATAAAATTGTATTTTGAAAATTCACTCTATGATTGAAATATTCATCAAAAGGATATTTATTTTAATGTATATTATACTCAACCATTCAATGAATCCCTAAAGTTAAGCATTTTGTTAATAGTAATATTTCAATAGTTAAGTACTTACCAGGGAGTCAATATTTGGTGCCTACAATTTCTCTTCAATTGGGAAGTATATACTGAATAAATTCAATCACTTCATCAAAGGGTAAATGCAACTTCTACTAAGATGGTCTCTTTCATAGATGACCACTGATGATGGTTGAATAGGCACATAACTAAGATGTTTTTGAATTGTACTATTGTAGGTTGTCAACTTCAACCTCAAAACTAATTTTTAATGCAAATCCTCCAGGATTTCTGGCTCCATTATATAATGCAGTAGGAAACAAATAATCTACTGAATCCTGTTTATTCCAGTGGCCTGGGTATAATTCTGCATCTATTTTCTGTAAGAATAGACCTTTGCCTTTAACAGGGGACACACGGTGCTGATTTAGAAAATAATCTTCTAAAATGAAATATTTAAAGAACTTCTTGGAAACAATGATCAGTATAGCATCATGATATTTTATTCTCCATTCATGGATATGGCACATAACTCCTTCATTAGAATGCCTGCTTCCTCTTCAAGACAATGAAACCAATGCAATTATCAAAGTGCCATAAGAATAAAAATTTGATCCTCTATATGTGACCATTACATAGAATTTACAGGAATGTTAATTCCTTTCAATCTTCCAATTTGTTTAGCTGTTTTAGTGTTTGACATATACACAGTGATTATCTAAAATCTGTCACAATACTATAACTTGTCTTGATAGGCATGCAGCCTTGATAGCTTCGCCAGAGCTAAATAGCTTCCTGAGCTTCCTCTCAACTCTGGGGTTATTTGGTGTCGGCTTATCATATGTGATGGTAAATGGAGGAATCTGCTGGCATTTCTACAAAGAAAACTTTTCTCTAATTGTGCCAGGAATCTACAATTAGCATCAAAAGCATCACATAAAACTACAAGGCAGAAGTACAAACATAAATCACAGGCAGATTACTTAAGCCTTTTAAATGTGGGCATTTATACCTCCCATTAACAAATTATGGTGGAAACAGCTTATATAAAGAAAATGAGAAGACAGCAAAACTTCATTGAGCCTAGCAGTCTGAAATCCTATTGATTTTTCTTTTACACAGATGGGTACTTGATGAGTAATTTACTCCATGATCACCAAACATGTGTTGAAAGACTTCAGATGCCATTATTATGCAAATTATATGACAAGATACTGAAGGCACATTTTAATATGGTCTGTGCTTCCCTTTAGGTTGTTTTATAGTTATTCAGTACAATCACCAGAAGTTGTTCTCAAACAGATTTATGCCCATTACAAAAAATAAAAAAAAAACCTATTGATGACATGGTTAAAATATAGTGGCAAAATAAGGAAAAATATCTAAGATTTTAATTCAAAACCTAGCATTTGCATTTACCCTTTGAAAAACATGTTTGGCTTCTTAACTTTTAAAATCTCTGTGAATTCATATAGAATAAGTTTCCAAAAAGCCAATACATGCAGAAGAGCTAGGTCCTGGTGCCATTATCATTGGTTTCTGAATCTGAATGGACAAACTTCATAGATATAGTTGGTGTATGAACCAACCTTAGTATTTTAAGGCAGTTTTAAATCAGATTTTTTTCATTCAAAAATTTACACTTTCTCCCCTTTTCCCAGTCCCCTCCCATTCCCCCACTACCCCTCCTTCCTCCTCCTGCTTCCTTAAGAAAGGGCAGAGTATACTGCCCTGTGGACAGTCCAAGGCCCTCACCCCTCCATCGCGGAACAAGAAGGTGTGCATCCAAATAGCGTGGGTTCCCAAAAAGCCTATTCATGCAGAGGAGATAGGTTCCAGTGCCATTATCGATGGCAGCCACATTC
>JAQHUG010000411.1:14788-27395 GCA_028555095.1 Dicrostonyx torquatus
AAACCCTTAAGCGGGCTTGTTGCATGTTCCGTAGTTTCTTTTTACTTGTGCCAGGTAATTTCACCTACAGAAAAGTTTTAAAGAGTCAAAGTAAGCCAAAGTATTATGC
The DNA here is from genome assembly GCA_028555095.1 of Dicrostonyx torquatus. Taxonomy (NCBI): domain Eukaryota; kingdom Metazoa; phylum Chordata; class Mammalia; order Rodentia; family Cricetidae; genus Dicrostonyx; species Dicrostonyx torquatus. The sequence continues at coordinate 14,898 of JAQHUG010000411.1, forward strand.
TATTAATGGCAATAGAATAGTCCCTTAATTTTGGTTTTTCTTCTATTCCATACGAGGTAGACCTGACGTGACACAGAGATCTTGGATTTTTCTTTAACAAGCATCCTTGGGCTTAAAAAAAGTCACACTCCCAGCTTCAAAGTCAGCTTTAATTTTTAATTGAATTGGAGCTAAAATAAGACCATTAGTTCTTTCTACGTTTGTACAGAGCAGCAATAAGAAGCAGTTGGTAAGATTTACGAAATTCTATCATTTCAGAGGTATGCTATACCATTAAGCCAATTTACTCATTTGTATGTGGCATTTTCTCTTGATGATTCAACCTTCTTCAGATATCTCATTTGTCCAACAGACTCCAAATATCTCAGCTGGATGCTTTTAATCTCCTGGAAAATCAAAACCAAAATGCTATCCCGACCTTAACTTTGGGGTATTGTTTTGGCAGATAATAATTTTAAAGCAAAATATGGTTTTGGCAAAATATAGTCTCTTAATTTTCTTTCATACCTGAACAAAGGCATTTGTTAGTCTTATAAATTAATTGGATTGAATGGCCAGGCTGTTTGATGAACTAGCACCTCTCCTTAGTCAAGGGGGCTCTCCTGTTTGAATCTAATCTTTATCAATCTTGATGGTATCCTTAGCTGTTTTTCTCCTCTAAAAAAAGTAAAACCTCTTTTCCTACAAAACACATCGTGGTTTCCATTCTGAGGTCACTACATCTTGAAAATATGCAGACTGATTTAATTCAGCATTTTTTTCTACCCAATGCCTCCCTGCAACTGACCTTTCTTTCTCATTAGCATTTACAAAACTTAGTTAATAAAGTTAAAGCACCATGTAATCTATATCGGGGTCCTTATATGCTTTATGTAATACACAAAAACTATTTCATTTTACTAGAGATATTGGTGGAATATCGTCAGTCCCAATTTGGAAAGATAGCCCCATAATGTCCATAACTTCTAATAATTGTGTAATTACAGAAATATCCTTTTCAGAACATAAAGCAGTTGCTCAATGAAATTCTGACTATGTGTCTATGGTATGGTGTACAGACTTTATTTTTGAAATTTCAAAATGAAGTACATACATTTTCCAAATTTCATTTCTTTTGAGTACCTTTTGGATTACTTCTGGCAGACAATGTATTTATACAAAGCACAATTATGACTTTTAAAAATTTCCTTGGCTTGTTGCAAAGTGATAGAAAAAAAATTCTTAAAACCCTTGCTACTAACATAGTGTTTCTTATGAAATTCTGAGACTTCTAGAACACATTTTACCAATAGCTGATCAATTTATTACCTTGGGCTAGCAGGCCAGGTAGACTTCTATGGGATATGTTATATACAAGGGATTATTTCTATTTCTAATTATTTATTGTAAATGAATAAAGTTAATTCTGAATCATTTGAGGTTTAGTGATTTTAATATGTAAAATAACTGCATATTTAGAGTCAGTAAGTACATACATTCTGGAAAACTTAATACCATGAGAATAGCATAAAGTTCTGATTTTTAAAATGACTCATAAGGGCTTTCAGTCATTTTACTTAATTTTCCTGACTTATAATTTGTCTTTTCTGATTTACTTGCATCAGTATAGAATATAAAAAAATGGGTGTTCCTTTCACAATGAGAGAATCCAACTAGCTTGTATAAACTTAAAGTCTCCTGCTTTTGGGATATTTGTTGCTACTTTTTCCCTAAAAAATTACTTTAAGCTCTTTGCCAGCACTCATATTCTGCCCATAATAAGGCAATGCCAGCGTTAGCACATGGTGCTACAGTTTCTGCTGATTGCCGATTCCTTTCAGAATCAATTCAGAATCCTTTTTCTAAATAGGTCTTTTTCCCCCCGTGATTGTGTGGCTTAAAAAATTTATTCAAAGATATCTTTTCTCTGCTAAGAATTCCTATACAAGAATGAGAAGGAAGAGCAACTGGGATACAGTCAAGGTCTGGATCCAACCAATCCAGATGTGCATCCTGTTATTTCTTTACAAGAGCTAATTCTCACCCTCAGCTGTTAATTTTCTTGGGCTATTTAAGTATTTACTGCATTGTAAGCTTTAAAATAAATTACTCAGCTCTTGAGTAGTTAACCCAATTTTGGGCAAATAGCCAGTTAATCTAGCAATTTTTGAAAATATTAAGAGTTGGTACTTTCTTTGGCTGAACTTTAACGTTTATCTTATATCCTAGGTAATTAATAGATTCTCCCCATTATACTTCTTCAGGAGCAATTTATAATTAAATTATAATTAACTATAATTTAATTTATAATTAGAGAATTAAAATTCTCTATTTCATCAGATATTTTTTCTAAGGTATCTGTATCTAAACCACATTTAACAGTAAATTATAGATTGAATAAACTACGAATCATTTCTAATGGCTGTTGTTTATCAGAGGTGGCACTGTTAAACATCCCTTGTGGAAGTACTTTCCAGTGATAGCTTTGTCCATGGTGTGCTTTACCCTAAGAATGAACTTTAAATATTTTGCAAAACATTGAGTACTTGAGGGAAAACATTTCAAAGATACACTTCACCCTCAAGGCGTTTGCTTAGCATTTATGTTCCTCCAGAGAACAGAAACAATGCACACAGATAAAAAAACCTTTGCCCTTATATCCTATAATCATCCAGGAGTTTCTGACAAGAATCAGTTGATTCTCAGTCCACATCAGGTGCCCAATCAATCATTCAGACCTACTTCAAGGTCAGGCAATTCTCACATTGCAAGCATTTGCTAGTAAAGGTATGGTGGCACATTTTTAAAATGGGCACTGTTTTTTTTTTCTAAAATGTCAGAAGTATCTGGTTGAATAAATGAGAAATAGCCTAGGCAAAGCTGTATTGTCTATTGGAGAAATCTAGAGAAACCTGTAGCCATCACCTCCTCCCATGTCCCACAGAATTCTACCTCATCCCTTTTTTTGCTTTTCTTTTCCTGCTGTACCAGAAGTGCTCAAAATGACAGCATAAAAGAAACAATTTAAGGTTCCCTCCAAAGCCTTGTGACAGCTCAGCATTAAGGAAATATTAAGTTTTAAGACATATTGTATGCAGTGCTCTTTGGAAGTCAACAAACAGGCAGCAATATTTCCTACTTTTAGTGGGTATGGCCTGCAATGTCCAAGTGGGGAGTTGAGTTCTTCCAAGGCTTGAAAAATCCAGATACAATGCTTCAGACTAAACTGATCAGTAGGTCTGGCAGATTCTCTATACAAATGGTGTAGTTTACCTCCCAGCCAGGCAACAGGCAGTGTGATGTATACAGGCATAGGAGGAGTAGCAGCCTATGAGAACCTAAAGCAGAAATGTTAGAATGTACTAGTATATGACAGCCGAGTAGATTGCCGTGGTCATTTCTGAGTGGCATCAAATACATTTTGAAAGGCAAAAGGCTGGAGGGTAGGCTATGCATGGCAAGGAGCAAAATGTTAAGACTAGAATCTTTAACAACCACGGAAAAAAAATCTAAAGAACAAGTTTTTTCCAGGTACTCACACCATCAAAGCAAATACAGACACTGTCACCAGGAACTCAGTTCAGTGTAAAGGAAATCTGAATGAGATCAAAAGATCATCTAGGCAAGCCACATGTAGGAACCCCCACTGCCAACCAAAGTTTAGGAATCAGGAGCAGACAGCAAAGCACACCGGAGCCTGGACCTCAAAATCAACCCGGATTTGCACTTTTGGGAGAGGGGGTTGTTCTGAGTTTTGGGACTCACACACACAATGTGAACACAATTCCAGACCTGAATATCTAGATCTCTTCGAATTTTTACTCAGATCATGAAAGAGCACCGAAACACTACTAACAATTTAAGTAGCTACCTATTACAAGTATTTTAAATTTCCCAAATAACAAAATTTTACCCTTAAGAGTGTTTCCACACATTTCTGAAATAACTGCACAATAGAGTCAAAACATTTTTTATTACTTTTCAGCATCATTTTGTATACTTCTGTACAAATACAAGAATAAAGCCATATTTACAAGTGTTGAAAAGAAATCTGGATACTTAAACCCAGCACCTAATTACAGTAGCTTGAAGTAGGAACTACAAGACTCTGGTAGGCAGAGTAAATAAGTCTTTCCTGCATGTCCCCTGTAGAGCTAAGGTATTGATAAACAGAACATGAAATAGAAAAAGCAAACTCAGTTGCTTTCTTATAAAAAGCCTCTCCTCCCTAAGATTATTTTACAAACAAGCATAAAACAAAAGTCGCCCATTTAAGGACTCTTTAAAAAAAAGACCATTTTCCTTATTTTTTTTTTTAAAAAATACTGAGTATGGAGTATTCTGTGTGCTTACATATTGTTTTTAAATTTACAGCCCCAGTTTTGAAGCCAAGGTAAGACTAAATAGAAATAAGCAGAGATGACAGTTCTGTTTAGAGGATGATTTTCTAACAGATTTATCACCATCCATGTGGTGACAGTAGCTACAAATTTTAAATATATACTTTTTTAAATGGGTGGGAGGAGGAGGAGGAATGTCTTCTAGAGCTATCCAGAATTTCTGTATTTCAAATTCTTTAGACCAGGTTACATGTTCAAATTGATGGCAACTAAGGATAACCTGGGATACATTGCATCTGCTCTAACAGCTAGCTATGCCTTAGTCACCTCAGAAGAGGAGCCAGACACAGCATGTGTATTCACATGTTCAATGTTTTACTACAAAAAATACAATTGGATCAATTATAAAGTATTTCTACAAGAAACTGAAAATTAAGCATTTTTTTCTAATATACCGAACTAACCCACTAAAGGCTGTAAATTTTAAAACAAACAGGAATAAAGTGACATAATAAGGGGAGTATTGACAACAAAAATCATTTATGCAACTCACAAGTCAAGGTATACCTGACCACAAAATGGTTACTTCTTCCACTACAAATGTGTAGTCACTTGCCACACAAGGCAAATTCTGGGGTTTTAGCTTGACACAGTTCTTCAGAACTCTATTTACACATGTGCACAATTCAGCAGACGGTAAAAACTCCACAGGTATCAGCATTTCATTCTAACTCCTGATAATGTTCTCTTCTCAATATTTAAAAAGTACTTGTAACAAGAGTAACAAGAAGTTAGCTTCTAAGGTAAAGTATCCCTCCTCTCCACCACACCATAGCATGTGTGTTAGCAAAAACACCAATACTTTCAAGATTTGCTGGTAAAGTTAGAGTTTCAATGTTACCTCCCGTAGCTTAAATATAATTAAATGAATCTAGACAAAGCACAAAAGTAATTTTTAGAAGTATTTCAGAAAGTCAACATTCATTTTGGAGCAAAACAAAATTCAGCCCTTGGTGATGATAGATCTGGAAGCACACAGCGTACCAACAATGGCAAACAAACAGAAAACCCTTTTAAGTCGGAAGTTACAATTTTGAGTTTAAAAGACTTGTCTGAATACAAAAGCTCCTGTGATTTGGTATAACACTGGCAGTGTCATGCTAAGGCCATGTGACAAACACTTTTAAGCAAACGGGGGGAGGGGAGAGGCAAGGTAGTTTTATAGTAGCAATGTTTTTTTTTTATTTTAAACCACTTTAGGAAACAACATACAAAGCTGAGCTTTCCCACCATTTCTGTGTAACAGCAGGAAACTCTGATTATACAAACCGAGCATTTTGTGATGCAGTCAGCACCAGACTTGGAAGAGTTAACTACAACACAAACATCCTTCAAAATGAAATGTCATAATAGGAAGACAGGTAAACCAGGTTGAACAAATGACACCACTTGGGAAGTGACTTCATTCTTGTTGAATTTCACATTCATTAAACATATTTTCCACAATTTATTGTTATTATGATTTAAACAAAACCTCCCTTTTAGGAATAACTGTAATAAGATAAATATTCAACAAGAATAGTTATGATAAAGGTTCCCCATGTAGTTCAAATTCTAATATGCACTGACCGAAGGAAAAGAAAGTAACAAAATTTATTTGTTTAAACATGTTTATTACAACAGATACAATTCACATCTGACTAGCTTTGTTTCCTTTTCCCCTCCCACGACCACGTTCATTGGGCCACTTCCTTATATTTGAGCCGTCAATGTACTTTCAGCACACTTGCCCAGCAGTACTTTTGAGTCCATTCTTACAGGGTGCAAATGGATTTCAATAATTTATACAAACATGTGGGTTATGCTCAATCACTGCAACTTCCAGCTACTGTACACAGGAATGAGGAGGTTATAGAAAAGTGCCACAGCAACAGTGCCCTAAGAAAAGAGAAGGGGCACCTTAAAAAATGAGTAAAATCAGGCCAAGAACTTCAGAGGGAATGGAACATACAGGAAACGAAAACATTTCTTTGCAAAACAAATGGAGCAGCACTGCTCCTGATCAGGTCCAAGTGTGAAACAGTTGTCTCATGATATTTGTACACTGCTCAAAATTGTATCCTTAGACACAGATCGCCTGGTGCTTGCACTGGATTTTTGAAAATGCAAGATTTCTGAATGATAAATTAACCCCCCAGATGTTTTTCTTTCTTTAAAAAAAGCTAATTTTGCAGACAGGTTTTCATGTAAAGGCTAGGTATTTAGCCACCTCAGCATTGATTAGTTTTGGATGTCTAAGCTCTGTTACACATGGCTTCCCATGGCTTCACTCTACAAAACATATTTACAACGTGAAGATACATCTACAAGAAATCTACATTTCAAGGGTTTTACAAATCAATCTTGTATCTTTCCCCTGAATTGAAGTCTCACAGATCCCCATCCCCTTGTTATTTCATTTGCCCAGCTTAACGGTCCACTTAATGCAGCTCAAAACGTTATGACTGGGCAAGAGATTTACAGTTCCTATAGGATATCATGTGCAATTATTCACATCTTCAAACCATGAAGGAATTCTGATTTTTTAGCTTTTCGAGTTCCTTTATTTGTTGTCTCAGAAACAGTATCCTGAAAAATAAAAACATTAAGATCTGTATGTTACAGAAAACTATAAAATGAATACTAACATTGAATGATTAAAGTCTTAGCTTACAGTTAAGAGCACTTAACAAATCATACATTAAAATATTGGAAACGTAAGCTGGAAAATTTCTTAACTTCCAAGCATTTTTCAATATTTAGTTCAAATACACATATAAATTTCAAGTTTATATGTAGTATAAGCATTAAAGAGGTAGGTAGTAGTTGAGATAAAGCTGTATTGCACTTATTCTTGCTCATAGTATTATTAAGGTTAGAACTAAACAGACAAGGAGTCTATAAATTACTAACAAATGTAGATAAAATATATGCCAAATAAAATCTATCATTTCAAATATACCCATGCTACCTAATCTTATCTACATGAAATATCAGATAAGTAGGATAAGCACAGGGGAAAGTTCTAAGTTTGGAAAAACACTATCTTGGCTAGAAAATATATGTCTTTATTTCCAATGGATCTAAAAATATAAATAGCAATCTCAGATTTTAGCTGAGCCAAATTAACTATGCAATCTACAGCTAACCTTAAATCAAGAGGGACATTTCTATTAGCTGCCATAAACATCTCATTTTTAAAGTAATGGATCCTTGTGAAGCAGTTTTAAACCAAGACATCAGTTATAAACCTAAAAGGAAAACTCCAAATAAAGAGACTATGAGTTAAGGGATACCACAGCACCAAGGCGCCATAGCACTTAGCGGTAGACTAAACATTAAAAATAATTCTAGAACATGATACAATTACAGATCATGAAGACCTCAATTTGATTTATGTAATGCCTATGTCTGACCTAAAACCAGGTGAACCTCAACCTCCTGAAATAAACAGTGGTGTGTTTCTTCCAATAAACTTCCTGTTTGCATGCTTATCTCATCTAGGTCATTCTACACTCACCAGCTACCCCTTCCTTAGCCTTAGAAACTGACACCAAGAAGGACACCTTCACCTTAGTCACACAACATCAAATACCCAGGCCTTTCTGCTGTATTCATCTTAAATTTGAAAAGCTCAGGAAATGAACGATTCCTTGGCTTAAACTGCACTATTCTTAAGCTGAATGAATGTGTCCTTCTTGTCCTCTCCTGCACTAGGATGTATAGTATAAACAAGCTGCACGTGGTATCTATACCAACTATTAATCACTTTGTCACTTTCTTAAGTATCAGACTGACTTTTTGTTATTGCAATGGTTGTATTCAAGAAGCCGTTATTTACTAAATAATGCCACAAACAGGCATGATGCTGGTGGTCCCACTTATACAGAGATCCTGCAACCTCCCATATGACATTAAAAAAAAAAAAAATCAGAAGCCGGAGGTACCAAACTTTAGAATTTTGTATGAAATTATATAGCAGATAAATTATTCATGCTGATTTTATTATTGTAATTCAAACTTGAAATGCCATGAAGGAAGTTAAAACCTTCTCAGATATTACTGTCCCAATAAAATTACAGAATTTGCTACTAATTAGTTTTTAGGCATCTGATGTGGGGTCTTAAAATATACTTCCAGCAGATACAGGCAGGAGAAAAACCAGTATATATAATTCCTGTAAAGACAATTATTTCAGGGGCTAGAAAAATGGTTCAGTTAAGGAAACAAACGCTGCACAAATTTGAGACTCTTAGTCTGTATTCCCTGAATGCACGTTAAAAAGTCAGGTGTGGCAGCATGTCTCTGTGACCCCAGTTTTGGCGCTGCAGAAATGGGAGGACCCTCTGGAATTTGCTGACCAGCTTGCCTATAAGGTCTAGGAGATACTGCCCCAAAATAACAAGCAGCACACACAGATTAACATACTGGCTGTCATGTGCTGTTTAAACTATCAACATGTTTATTTCAACCCACTGACCAGAAAAATGGAAAACAAAGAACAGTTGGTAGGGAGGTGACTTTACTGCTTATCCCATGGGGGTGAAAAACCTGTCGAGAAAAAGCAGCTCATCCATGGCCTGAACAGTGCTTTGCTTAAAAATCTCTCTATCAGGAACTCATTGCCTGATTTCTTCTTTTCTTATTGACATATCTGCTGCTTTCCTCTTTTACTTTGGCTTGCAATATGCTTATTCAACTCATTCAAACCATTGCAGGTGATTCATCATATGGGAAAACACACATGCAAACACAAACGCACATGTACCAGCAAAACACTTACCTCTGCTCTCGCAAAGTTGCTTGAATTTCACATACTCGAACTAAAGATCTCAAATTTTTTAATTCAGTACATATTTCTGACATGTGAACACTTCCCATATTATGGGCTTCTTCACGCAATCTTGATGCCTATAGTTAAAGGATGAATAAAGTATGAACACACACAAAAGAATATAAGAATTCAATACTAAAAGTACAAAGTGATAAGCACAAAGTTTTTCCAGTGGTGCAAAGTGTTTTAGCTTTTCCTTTGGGGTACTTAAAAATATATAGTTTTTCCAGAGCAGGCTCCAAAACCACAGAGAAACCCTGTCTTGAAAAAAACAAAACAAAAAAAACCAAACAAACAAAAATAAAAATATATAGTTTAAGCTGGGTGGTAGTAGCACATGCCTTTAATCCCAGCACTTGGGAGGCAGAGGCAAGGGGATCTCTGTGAGTTTGAGGCCAGCCTGGTCTAAGAGCTAGCTCCAGGACAAGCTCCAAAGCTACAGAGAAACCTGTCTCGAAAAAACAAAATAAAATAAAAAAATATATAGTTTCACTCAATTAGGTATGGTTTTAGTCCATCCATATTATTCTAGTACTTTACCAGATAAGTGATAAGATATTAAGATCCAAGCAAGCTTTGCATTTGCATAGTAAATTTCAGACCAGCATCACACAGAAGAAAAAATAGAAAAGAGGGGAGAGGGGAAGACAGGAAAGGGAGAGACATACCTGTTTCTCTGCATGGTCCGCAGGCCACCCTTGAACATGTTTTATGAGATTATCATTGAAGTGTGCTGCTAGTGTAGGTGTTAATGAACACGCAGGCCGAGCAGATGTATTCTGTTGTACAACTGTTGCATTTGATGCATTACTACTGGAAGTATGATTTGGACCAGGTGATGGGCTTCTCTGGCTGCTGCAAGAGAACACAACTGAATGCATAGCTGGCTTCAAAGTAATTTCTAAATACCAGGAAACAACATGTATAAATTAAAAATTCAAATTCTTATACAAATTTGTTTTTCTTTTTAATTATGCTGATCCAAGATAAACTAAAAAAAAAGTCTTTGGAACATTATTGTTTATATAAAATTTAAAATTCAAGCTGCAAAACAACAGAATAGTTGACTTCAGATACAACAAACATAAAGCAAATATCACTTTCAATGTCACAAATGTAAGGCACATGTGAATACTTCATAAATTTCTAGTTAAAGGGAGGTATATCTGTCCAATATCAAAATATTCTTCAATCAGAGGGTAAAATAAAATCAAGCGAAACACAGACATTTCATTAAGAATTCTAAGTGAGCACACTGATAAAAATGAGACCAAAAAAAGCCACACACTAAGATTAGTTGTCTTCCTTCCAAACTGAATGGCTTGGGCACACATGGGGTGAAAACCCAAATTTCAGTCAATATGATTTCCTATCTTCTGCACCAGACAGCTTGGTGCTGAATGGATTTCAGCTATTTCCAAAATGTAAATCTCCCAAAAAAGATTTTTCATCAGTGAAGATAGATTTAAGATAGATTTAAATAACACTGCATCCTTTAAGAATGTTTAAAGAAGAGTTTCCCAGCACTCTCCCAACAGGAACATTACTAAAGTAGCCAGCTTCCAAAGGCAATTACTTCGAAGGGAACAAGTCTCATTTGAATGTATAAATTCTTAAATGCTTGTTTAGAACACACACACACACACACACACACACACACACACACACACACAAAATCAGTCGAAGCTTGGGAGTAGTGGTGCATACCTTTTCTCCCACCATTTGAGAGGCAGAGGCAGGCATATCTCTGTGAGTTCAATACTAGCCTGGGCTACAAAGAGAGTTACAGGACAGCCAGGGCTGTTAAATAGAGAAATCCTGTCTCAAAAAACCAAAACCACAAAGTCCAATTATTTTGCCACACACAGCAAGAAATAAAAACAGTAAAAAACATTTAATACATTTCATTTGAAATTGTATCATAACGAACACAGAAAAGAGCAATCACAATACAATCCTGTAACAATATTAAACATGATTTGTATAAGAAAGGTCACATTTGAAGATACTAGGAAAGTGCAACACACCAACTTTGGAGGTGAGGGCTTGTTTTTTACTTCATCAACACTCTCAAAACTTGAGTAGGCTATAAAGCAAATATTGTACCAAACATTAAGTCATATGCTTTCCATGTATAAGTATCACATATTTTAGTTCCACTAGTAAAATTTTAAAAGAGCAATTTTTCTCAAACAATCCAATTATAACTGTTGCACGGTCTTTGTAGATGGTTTAACTCTTTCAGTAAAGCCACCCTGTCAATAAGTTCACCAAAAAATGCCACATTAAAAAAAAAAACCCAACTAACCTTAAGCGCTGAAGACTTCGAGGAGAGACAGGCTCATGACCCTGCTGCTTGTCAGCAGTTACAGGCTGCTGTGTGGCTGATTGTGACACTACTGGTCCTTGCTTAACTACTGGAGTACTAACCTAAAATGTCAAAATTGGTAAGATAGGCTTTAATCAACCCACGCAAGTAGCAAAAAAAATTAGATAAGCAAAACAAACTCTAATATCAATGACATTCTACAACAGTTAACAGAGTTGTCACAACTTTGGTTCATTACATTAATATTGGTGATGCTTGTTTGGCTTTTAATTATACATTTACATTTAATTATACATTTACATTATACATTATCTAGTCAATAAGCTAAAAATTATCTATTTCTACAAAGTCAAATTAAAATTGTATGTGTATTTGCCCATGTAGGTGAGGAACGGGTATTAGATTTCTTAGAGCTGGTTGGTTATAGATGTCTAGAGCAGCCCATACTGAGTGCTAGGATCCAAACTTCCACCTCTCTTCACAACTGAGTCATCAGTTTGCTCCCAAAATTAAAATTCGAATCATTTGTTTTATAAAATATTCTACAGTAAAACTCAGTAGAGCACATTATTAACCCAACAGAAAAAAACGTATTCAGTAATTTTCTAGTACACAATAGCATCTCTCTTTATGATATCTAAAAAAAATTAAGCATTTTATTGCTGGAATACAGATATTCTGATTATCAAAATGTGTTTGCAAATATACATAAATAGTGTGTGTGCACTCAATTTGAGTTCAATAGCTGTTACCCTATAGATAGAATATATATATTCACATGTCATGGTCAAAGAAAACAAAGTTTTAATAATTCTCTCTGAAAATTTCTTCTCTTTGAAAGACCCCCCCCCATTTCTCAAAGGTGAGCTGAAGCAGCAATAACGCCATTTTGCAAGGCTTGACATTTAGAAAGAATAGAACAAGGGCATGAGGCCAGGCAGGATATCTATGGTTAGCCACCTGGGCGCTCGAACCTC
>JAQHUG010000411.1:33045-61224 GCA_028555095.1 Dicrostonyx torquatus
ATAAGGACCCCCTGCCCTAAGCCAGGTGCGCTAGTCCTCCTGAGAGACTAACGCCCGGGTACCCGTCCAATCAATAAAGCCTCTTGCTGGTTGCATCTGTTCGAGTGTGGACTCGCTGTTCCTTGGGAGGGTCTCTCCTGACTGGAAGACTGCCCCACTCGGGGGCCTTTCATCTTTATCAGTAAAAACAAGCAAATGAAGAACAATAACAAAGATATGAGCCCACAACTTTTACACACAGCAAGCTCTAGCCCTCACTCAGGATACCTAAATAAGTTGAGAGATGACTGACTGGAGAAAGACTTTGCTACACGAATGTTATTACAAGACTAACAGCCCCAGAACTTTGCAAATGTCAGCCTAGTACAGCAGCCAACCTAGCACTCAAAAGGCAGGGGCAGGATTCCCACATCAAATTGGCTAGTCTCATTAGCCTTAGTCATAATCTCTAAGTTCAACTAAAAGACAATAATTTGGTGAACAATTGAAGATGACTCCATGTGTATATAAACAAGCCTCTACACATAAAGAAAAACAAAACAAAACAAAATCCAGTCAGAAGAACTGGCATTGACTTATGAATTGTGGTCAAGATTCAAATATGTGAGTGATAAGTGTAACATTAGTAAAATCCAGTTATACTCCAGGTATATTTTATTCTATCTTTAAATTCAATTTTATTTATTTTTTGCTTTATACATAATACAAAGACTTATTTATTTATTATGTATACTGTGTTCTGCCTGGACACCAGAAGAGAGCAGCACCAGGTCTCATTACGGATGGTTGTGAGTCACCATGTGGGTGCTGGGAATTGAACTCAGGACCTCTGGAAGAGTAGACAGTGCTCTTAACCACTGAGCCATCTCTCCAGCCCCTCAGTTGTATTTTAAAACTGTATTCTAAGCAGGTATTTATGGAAGGTTTTTGGGACCTAAACACAGCCAGTGATGTTAGGAAAAAATGCTGTGTATTTAGAAGGACCTTCACTTTCAATTCTAACTCCACCACAAAACCTAGATTTACACAAAAAATTAATTTTACTAAGTGAAGCAAACAGCATGTCAAAAGCTAAAATTTGTCAAATTCTTATAAGGTGGTTCACTTTTAAAAGGAAGTTTTGGGAGGAAAAAAAAAACAGAACACCACAAAAAAACCAAAACCCAACAACAAAAGAGTCTAGAGAAATTTGATAAATACTACGATTCTCCCAAAGACACTGCATACCCGAATTCCATGTCACAGTCACAAAATAATCAGGAATAAATCACACAGTACAGTTCAGATTCAAGTCTTCTCTTCAGCATGACCAATATAATGTTAACCACTAGTTATTCATTCCATGACTAACTCATTCTCATAGGGCCATTCCCTGAAATGTAGATTCTAAAATGTGATCATTTATATGAGTCAACCATTTCCATAATTCCTACCTTTGGCTGTGATGAAACAGGTGGAGTACTAATCAAAGGTTTGATAGGGACTGTGTTAGTCTGAGGTGTGCTTATTCTTGGAGACACATAGGATCTTGGGGATGAAGCATCAGACGTTAGAGACATTGGAGACTGGTTAGATGGCTGGGCTGTGAGAGAATAGAGCAATTAATATCAATCACCCCAAATAACCTTTTCTTTGCATGTGTGCTATGTCACTCTACACATTGCAAAGACACAGTGATTATCAGAATCTTCTATCCTCACTGAAGGACCAAAGCTGATAGTGAGGGAAAAGTCCCTTCCTTCTCATCCTGGAAAGCTAAGCCTGAACCTATTCTCACACAGCAGCCTCCTCATCATGCTTACTTCATAATTATTCTCCACTTAGTCTCAGGATGTGTCCATAATAGCCTCATGTGGCTAGCCGAGTGGACTTCTACTCCTCAACATGCTATGTCTGCTTTGTGGACTTTGTGACAGACATCATTGTGTTGCAGGATCTCCCTTTTGGATACATTTGAGGTGAGGAGACATAAACTAACTCAAACATGAAAGTGATTTCTGCATCCTCTAGTCAAAAATTGTCTAACAACAACTCAGAGTAAACTTCCAGGTCCTCAAGTATGTGAGATACTTTAGAAAAGACTGAGGGTATAGTATAGCTTTCTTTTTGAGTAAAATGCATTAGAAATGATTTATATTTTAACTTACATATTTGATATATTACAAACACATTAATACAAGTAAATACCAAAATTAAAAGGAAACAAACATAGCTGTGAGCAAGCCCATTATTAAAAATAAAGCAAAACCATTATTGTAACTGGTATTTTCTCAAACTAAAAACAAACTTTCCATTAATTTCAAAACAAAACAAAATGGAAAGAATCTTATAAACGACCTAAGAGGAAATAAAGAATACCTTGTGTAGAGAGCTGGGCAGCTTGAGAAATCAGAGAGGTGATGTTGAAGGCAGATGGTCCAGCAGTAAGAAACTTGTGGATGATAGACTGCAGGGAAGCTTGCGTCACAGCTGCTGTAAGAACTTAAAAATATTCAAAATCCAATCAAAATAGAGAAGCTTACCTGCTTTAGGTGACTGAAGTGAAACCTAAAGATATACTAATAATAGTTAAAAAAAAAAAGGACAAACTGGTTTCATAAATATTCAAAATAAAAGTCTGGCACACATTAAAAACACGGGCATAAAGACTTGAAATGACGGGAGGAAGAAAACAGGAAACAATAAAGGTAAGTCAGTCATCTCAACTCAGCTGCCAAGAACAGTAGGAGCCTATGTGAGTTAGTGTTTCACACATTATTGGCAATCAACTGAAGAAATGGCTGCTATTTCACATGACTTATTTTTTCTACAAGGTGACCTAATAAGCCCTCCAAAACAACAGTCACCATGTTTTAAACTTGGATACCAAAACAGCTGGCACTTAGGAACATTATGTACTTTTGATGCCTAAGAATGCTTTTTATACACAAAACTAAAAAATAGCATGTATCTTGCCAGGTGGTGGCAGTGCACACCTTTAATCCCAGCACTCAGGAGGCAGAGCCAGGGGATCTCTGTGAGTTCGAGACCAGCCTGGTCTACAAGAGCTAGTTCCAGGACAGGCTCAAAAGCTAGAGAAACCCTGTCTCGGAAAAAAAAAAAAAAAAAGAATAGCATGTATCCTACAGGATAAATCGAAAACATCCAGAAGCTGAGAGTAACAAGAAAACCAACCAATGTGAAAATCATCTACCTTCTGGATGAACATAAGTCACTTAACACTACTGTTAAAATACACAAGTAGACACTGATTAAACTTAAATTTTTATGATTTAACACTTCAGCTTTACTATTTTCAAATTTAAACTAGTTTCTTTTTGCTCAGACTTCTATAAGATGGCCCAAATACTTAAGAAACAGTGAAAAATCAGATTAAAATGAATGTAATCAAAGCAACAGAAATACTAATAAACTTTTAGCTCTCTCTCAGAATTTCTAAGATCTTTGTATTAGGAGACATGAAAATTGTACACAAGCACTGCTAACTCTATCATACAACCAAGGGCATTGGCGGTATCAATACTAAAGCAGCAAACCCTAATATTTTGAAGAGAAAACAAATATCATTGCTGAGTTGAGAATTTTATAAGTAACTTTGCATAATATAGATATTAATGTTCAAAATTGTTATTATGACTCCTTACCTTCATTTATTTTGGATATATCCACATTAGAATTATTAAGCTGTAGCGTGGCTTGTAAAGCAGGAAGCAACTGTCTAAGAAGATTTGGGTCCTGAAGTAAAGGAGGTATTGGTGATTGTGGCACAGGAGAAACAGGTA
This sequence comes from Dicrostonyx torquatus, assembly GCA_028555095.1. Classification (NCBI taxonomy): domain Eukaryota; kingdom Metazoa; phylum Chordata; class Mammalia; order Rodentia; family Cricetidae; genus Dicrostonyx; species Dicrostonyx torquatus. Next base: position 36,828 of record JAQHUG010000411.1, read on the forward strand.
CTGTTGAAGCAGATGTTGGGGGTGCAGATGTGGGGTTCAGGCCAGAGGCTGAAGATGTGGAAGGAGTTGTGCAAGAATGTGATACTGATTTGTCTCCTGGAGCAGATTCTAAATAAAAGGGAGATGAGGTTTAAAACACTGTCAACATCAGAAACTAAACACAATCATAGCATCATCCTCTTCCATGTGCTACATACTTAGTACAAGATGCATTTCATCCTCAGGAAACTGATAGATATAACTATACTGAGGTAGAATCTCCCTCTCTCTTTTCTTCCCCCCTCCCCTCTTCTCCTGAGTTTCCTGGAACTAGCTCCTGGAGACCAGGCTGGCCTCAAAACTCACCTGAGATCCACCTGCCTCTGCATCCCAAGTGCTGGTATTAAACATGTGTGCCACCACCGCGCGGCTGAGGTATAAATTTTTATATTACTATTATCATTTATCCATTACCTAGTATTTGAAAATAAAAGATGCCTGAACATGTTCGGAAAACTGCCACCTCTATATATGTGTATATTCAATGCACCTGAACACAAAGCACCAGTAGCATAATTCTTATAGGATTTAACAAATTGGAAATATAAAGATTTCATCAATTCCCAGAGAAAATAAATACAGCCAGCAAGATACCCCCTGCCTGACTAATACTAATCCAATTTAACTTGTGTGGCTGTGTGTGTCTTTAAAATTATGAGAGTCTAGTGGGAATGTGAAGCATAAACATTCCAAGGTTCATGCCAGCATGGGCAACATTAGTGAGATCTGGTCTCATAGTAATAGCAAACCAGAATATGATTTAAAGAATTTCTAAATACCCTAGATTTTATTAAATAGATGAAAAACAAGACATCACATTGGTAAAACTTAATTCTAACAATATACTAGATGCTTATAGAGTAACAGAAACATTAACAATTCTGAAGGAGACTAAACTTGGCCACACTGAATATAATTCATGACATCTAGAAAAGGTGAAGATACACTTCCTTCATGGCCTGCAACTGCTCTCAGATATGTGCCTTCAGAGAAACTGTGACACACACACACGTATATGTGTGAGTATACACATATTTGTGTACACATACACAAACACTAAGCACTGCTCTTTATTTTAGTTCAAAACCAGTAGTGAGCTGGGCAGTGGTAGTGCACACCTTTAATCCCAGCACTTGAGACAAAGGCAAGTGATTCTGAGTTCAAGGCCATCCTTTTCTACAGAGTGAGTTCCAGGACAGCCAGGGCTATACAGAGAAACCCTGTCTCAAAATCAAACAGTCAAGACCCATAGTGGTTGTGCATACCTTCAATCCCAGCACTCGGGAGGGAGAGGCAAGCAGATCTCTATAGTTGGAAGCCAGGCTGGTCTGCAAAAGTTAGTTCCAGGACAGGCTCCAAAGCTACAGAAGAACCCTGTCTTGGATTTCGAACCCCCTTTCCCCGCCCCCAAATCAATCAATAGACTATGAAAGCATCATTTTATGTGTACACTTAAAAACTATACACATATTATAACTGATAAGGCTGCATAAATAAAGTCAAACGTCCACAGAGTCAAGAACCACTGTGTAAGAACTGCTCCGTTAACTAATAAGATCTTAAACACTTGCATTTAATTCTAGGAACTAAACAAGGCACTTTCATGGCCCCAGTGACAGTGGAAATTACCATGAGCTTGCTGAGTATCAGTCTTTTCACAACACCAATTCCATGGTCAAAAGAACTAGGACTAAATTTTTCTTTTAACAATAAAAAAAAAAGAACTAGGATTAATACCGTTCTAATGTATGGATTTCATAGCTACTTTCCCAGTAACAGGCTAGTAAGTTTATCAGCTCAGAAGCCCTTAAATTTTTTTTTCAAACTCTTAAGTTTAGCAGACTCCCTATCACCTACCTCCCAGTTTTGCTGGTTTGGGTTCATAGACAAATAAAGAAACGTTATTGAAATGATAATTTATTTTTAGGAAAATCTGTTGTCACCTACTGTGGTTTAATTTAGGACACCTATTACTTATTTGTTTGCTCCCTTGATAGGCAGGGTAATGTTGGTAAAGGTAGAAAAAGTTTTCAGTTTTGTTCTGATGCTGTTGTGTCTACTCAACAACTTTCAAATGTAATTTAAAAATTCTGTAGTTATTCTTTACACCAAATAAATGAAACTCAACACACACACACACACACACACACACAAAAAGACACGAGTACATATCACCATAAAGAAATAAAGTGGAATGGAGCACAGCAGTAGAGAACATCCTTAATCCCAGGAAACTGAGGCAGGTGGATCTGAGTTTTAGGGCAGGCTGATTGACAAAGAAAATTGTAGGGCAGCCAGTGACCGAGGAGCCCAATAAATAAATAGATGACTAATTGACTGATAGATAAACGGAAAAGAAAAAGGAAGGAAGGAAGAAAGGAAGGAAGGAAGGAAGGAAGGAAGGGCAGACAGACAAAACTAGGCAGTGGGGGTTCAGGCCTTTACTCAAAGCACTCAGAAGGCAGAGGCAGGTAAATCTGAGTTCAAGGCCAGCCTGGTTTACAAAGCCTAGTTCCAGGGACAGTCAAGGCTACACTTGACAAGAAAAGCCCTGTCTTGAAAACAAACAAACAAAAAAAAGGTTTAGAACAAGTTTGCTTCTGAGTGCTATCACTTAATAGACTGCTTATCATAACCGCTTAAATTACATTATACTAAATACAAAGCAGGGATTGCTCCACTTTTAAAATATATTTCTGCAAGAAAGTTTATGCTATTACTTGTAAATTGTTGACTTGTACTTTAAACTTTTGTCAGAAGAGGGAGGAACTTACCTACATTTAAACTTGAAAAGAGTTCTACTGATTGTGGGCCCATAATTCATACAAAATATTTACAGGCAGGCTCTCTGGCCGTGCTTAATTTCCAGGGCACCTGCAATCCTGCCAAACAAGCCAGCCACCTGACTAAGGCCAGGATGTATGGCTCCCTCTCCTTTATTATTAGGTAGATCACCTGGAAAAAAGTGTTGATTCCAAAGCTGGTGAATTAAATTACAGGTGCTTCGGTAGTCCCGCGCGTCCCCAGGATAATGAGTATCCACCTTGGTTTACAGCGGGTGGGGGTGGGGGTGTGTTTTATATAATAAACGCAGATAGATCTTCAAGACTGAATGAAGCCTGAGATGCCCTTCCGATAGTACTGTGTGAATTGTGTCTCATTATTTCTCGTGCCTCCGTACTGGTCGAGTTAGGGAAAAATAGTTTCTATGTTGGACCCTGACATAATGATGCCCAATGTGGGGCTGACCAATGAACCCCAAGAAAAGCCGGAAAAAAAGACAAGTACAAAAGACAACGTGGTGCTGACCGCTGAGCCCCGAGAAAAAAGGACGGAGGAGAACGTGAGGCTGATTTGCGAACCCCAAAAACCAAGGAAAAAGGGACCAGACTTAAGGAACCCACAAGAAAAAAATGAGTGGCTACGATAAAAACCAACTGAGAAGGCTTCCAGAGTGACTGGTTCAGTACAATCAGCAGAATAATGCCAGACCTGATGACAACAGAGAGCTGATAATGGCCCATCAGGAGAGATGGAATAAGCAGAGATCAAGGAAGAACCGGTAATCCAGCTTTCCCAGCCCCCACAGAGAGGAGCACCTGAGTGAGACCTGTAGCTATTGCCACTCTACATTGCAGGCCATCCCGCCTCCAGAGATTTCGGACAAAGAAATCCTGCTAAAATGAGCTACTATATGTCTGCAGCTTAAAATGGTTTGAAACCTGTTTGCTTCAGAACTGAGATGCAGACTGACACAGAAGTCATTTTTGGTTAAAATATAAAACCTAAGAACTAGACCTAAGCATTCCCCTTAGGGAGACACAGACACACAGACACACACAAAGACTAAAATCCCTCTTCACTTAAGAGGGCACACTAATTATGGGCTTAACAGCTGCTCAGACTAAAAATGGTATTTGATAACAGCAAATGGAAATGGTATTATACTCTCACCGGTAATGACCTGATACTTACAACTACATACATATATATATATACACACACACACACACACTGACACACACACACACTATGTTATTACAAACATATTACAAACTATGATACGGAAAGAGGTAACTGGAGATTCGGTATTGACCAATGATGCGAAAAAATTATGATTTTGACTTGCTGCTATTGGCAATTACTGAAAAGAGGTGAATGTTGGGAGTTGATGCATATGCTGAGAATGTTAGATCTAAGTGGTGCTCTGAACATTTTCAACTCGGGCGATTCTATTCTCCTTTAAAACAGAAGACTATAGCTTTTGGGAGCATAATTATTCATAAAGATTATGATTTGTCCTGACAAAAGGTGTGGCTATTGAGACACAGGGCCTGAAAGTATATTTCTCTCCACTAATCTCTTTTCTTTACAGAGATCGGCAGTCAATGACAGGTTTGAAACTTCTTCTCCCCAGATGCATAAGACAGGAGCTCACAAACAATGCCTGCTCCAAAGATGAAAAAATAATTTGGGTAAATAAGACTTTGCCCAAGCCAGGCACAATCCATCTGTCCTGTTGCAGAAGCACAGGGGTTATTAAAATTTAATAAGAGATAGTGAATTGTGGACCCATATTTCATACAAAATATTTACAGGCAGGCTCTCTGGCCATGCTTAATTTCCAAGGCAGCTGCAATTATTATTAGGTAGATCCCTTGGAAAGAAGTGTTGATTCCAAAGCTGGTGAATTAAATTACAGGTGTTTCAGTAGCCCCACGTCCCCAGAAAGAGAATATTAATCCCCAGAAAGAGAATATTAATGAGTATCCACCTTGGTTTACAGGGGGTGCGGGTGGGGGTGTGTTTTATATAATAAACGCAGATAGATCTTCAGGAATGAATGAAGCCTGAGATGCCCTTCCGATAGTACTGTGTGCATTGTGTCTCATTATTTCTTGTGCCTCTGTACCAGTCGAGTTAGGGAAAAATAGTTTCTATGTTGGGGCCACGGACCCCGACAACTGATAACTCTTCCAAACTACCCTTAGGAGGAAAAAAAGCTAGAACGAATTCCTTTTCTAGTCTGACAAGTAACTATCTTCAGGCATATAGTAAGACTGTAGGAATCAGGTAATACTAATTAATTCTCAGTGGTGTTCTGCCAACAGAGAGCACAGACACATGGAACTCCAAAGTACTGCTATATCCAATGAAGAATCATATTCTTATTTTGCACAAGTGTTTATTTCATGAACCAATATATAGCAGGAAAAACAAAATAGTAAGGTGACAACAGCACCTGCTGTCAACACAATGCGCATGGACATGTTTTTTTTTCTACATGTGTATAACCATACACAGATAGTTTGCGATTGTTACTTACATTCAATTGAGAAAATTTGCAGGCAAGTTAAAAGTATATCTGTCAATATAGCTCAGTGGTAGAGAGAGTGTTTATTATGTGGGTTCCTCCCTTCAATTCCTGGCAAAGCCCCCCAAAATGAGGAAAGTTAAAGATATTTTTAAATTACCACACTAAAAGAACAAACTCACACATTTGCAACATTCTATACAAATACATTATTCTAATTTGATATTTATCTCCTGATCTTGTTTTTTTGCATGTGTCAGAGTTGTATTACATGACTACAGTGAAATTTACCAATTTGTACAAAGGTTAACAAGCATTTTTGGAATATTCAATGCTCACATTATGAGCAATTATCTTCTATTATTCTTTTTACAAAGCTGTTTTTGTTACACTTTTCAAAACTGTCACCAAAAATGTAGAAGTTAAACATACTTCGAAACTTTGCAAACTAATTTAAACTGATTACAAAAAACATACTTTACCACATTGCCTAGTATATATCCAACAGTTTATCTCTTTCTAACCCATTTTTTTTTTTAAAAAAAAAAAAAATGAAGATAGTAGCCTTAAAGGTACTTTTAAACAGGGAATTCGGGCTGAGGTTGGTCCATTGGTGACTAAACAAAGTCTAGGGGGCTCTGTCATATTTTACTTACTCTGGGGACACCTAGAACAAAATAAGGAATTTTAGACTAAGTAACTCACCCTCAATATTAATAAATGACTACTTGCTCCATTCTCAACCAGATTATTAGCTATGTGACTTAGATGTGCTATGACTTGGCTTGAGATCTTTGAGCAAGTCTGCTTCCATAGCTGTGTTGTCTCAGCAAATAACTTAAAACAAGTCATCCCTTTAAAATCCTAAATGAAAAACTTGGTAATTTAAATTTATTGAGTTCATCTAACATAGACTTTCTTGACCAGAGTAAAGTACAAGGACTCACGTCCATTGCTTGTTTTGTGATTTCACAACTCTAGAAAGGACTTTACAACTGGAAAGGGCTTTGAGCTGTTAAGAAAGGTCATTGGTGCTACATGATAAAATATGATATGCTGGCATATCTAACGTTTGTCTATTCCTTCTTGTGTTTGTATGATAAGACAAGCTAACCAAGAAATGGTCACAGTCACCTACCTAAACAGGTACAGAGAAAACACTGGGACACTGGTTGACCATAACACCGTCATTTCCTGCAAAACTGAGGAGTTTCAGGTTTCCCCATTCTTCTGTCCCTCAAGCAAACACAAACTGATAGTTCTCCATTAAACAGATCTATACCTACTGTGAGATTCTTTAATTAGATGTACAACGCACATTCTCCTCTCTTTTTACAAGTACATTTTAAAACAGTGTCCAATGCAGGTGTTTCTTCAACTCTACCATATTTATCACCACTATTTCAGGTGTTCACTTCCCACCTATACAACAAACCACAAATGTCTGACTGTTTTGCCCATGCCCAGGGACAGAGCATCACTAATCCTGCTTATACATCATTTACTATAGCATACTAACACAGACCAACACATCAACCTGATCTGAATCAACAATTTCTAGGACAGATATAATTGGAATTAGTTACAGATTCCTTTCAACTTCCCTGAGAGTGAAAACCATATCCTGATCTGCAAGCTTGAATTATAAAAGCCTTATGAAAGGGGACACTTTAACAATGCTTATAGTGTCTACCTCCCCCAAGTAGCTTGTAGAGCCCAGGTCTACCCCTGATCCTGAGGTTCATCTTGAGGACAGTTTCTGGTCAGCCAGCTAAAACATTCTGTTCTTGTGCTCCCTCTGCCCCACCTGGTGATTAGCTGTAGGGCATTGTTTACTCCATCTTGGGTGTGGCAATTTCCCACCTGCCTGGGGGGGATTCCTTGTGCAGCAGGTAGGTATGTAAGGATTTCCCCAAGGTTGAATAAATGCATTCACTCATCTCCTTTAGAATGAATGACCCAGGTCTTCTGTGCATTCTTTCAATCTCCAGGCCCTTGCCTGGCTCCCATATGGCACAAACTGTACCAAGAGGTTAACACAGAATCGGGTGTTATTGTAGCTCTTGCCACAACTTTAACTTTTGAGCATGCTAAGGATATTGCAATACGAATGGCAGTTTGGGTTACAATGTTTCCTTCCAATTCTTAGATCTGAGGTCTAACAGAAGTGAGGTTTGATTCATTTTATATTCTGTTTCATGCTGTAGTTTTCTAACACACCAGCTGAGGCCAGTAACTCCTTAAAGTGGAAAATCATGCGTTAAAATATCTTTAAGAGAAAACAAAGATATCTCACAAGCTAACTAGTTAATAGCCAAAAAACCTAAAAAATATTAAATGCAAACGGAATGCACTGTGCCATCTGAATTCCACATGTTATTAAAACCACTGACTGCTAAGTGCTACTAATTCAATACTTGGTTCCAATATTAAAGACAAAAAAAATTTGAGTCCTGAGAATTATTAAAAGAAAAGCCAATTGGGCGGTGGTGGCGCACACCTTTAAACCCCGCACTCGGGAGACAGAGGCAGGCGGATATTTGTGAGTTCGAGACCAGCCTGGTCTACAAGAGCTAGTTCCAGCGCAGGCTCCAAAGCCACAGAGAAACTCTGTCTCGAAAAACCAAAAAGAAAAGAAAAGCCAAACGATTATTTTTAGACCTAGGTCTGCCTAATAACACTCTAAAAGACTGAAAAAGAATTTATAATTGAGATCTTACTTGAGCCAAAGGAAAGAATATTACAAACTATAATTCAACGTGTGGTATCTAGTAATGACAGCATACCTTTTCTCTCTGTTTTCTGTGCAGAGACAGAAGTTGTGGGTGTAGGCAGTTTTGATAAAGTAGATGCTCCATTAGCATCAAATGATTTCTTTGGCTGGTGATCAGACTGAAGCGTAAATGGACTAGAAGGAACAGTGCTTGGGGTAGCAGTTGGATGAACCACTGGTTTGATGGGGTGATGTACTGGCGTAGAGCTACTGTGAGTCTCTGCTCTTGGCAGTCTGTAGTCTTTGTCATTGTGTCTGCTTGTTTGAGACAAAATATTCTGTGGGAGCAAACTACTGGCATCGCTGGAATGCTTGTCTTCCACTGTAGTTCAATTTCGCAAAAGAGATGTTGGAATGACAAAAAAGGAAGAAAAACATGCTGTTAGAATCCTGTGTCATGAACATCAGCTAATTGAGCAACATAACTGCAATTGTGTTCCTTTTCATAAAACTGCAAGCCCAGTTAGTATCTGCAGTTTTAACAATGGCATAAATATCAATACAGCAAGTTTTAACAACTATCAGTATTAATCTATACTCAGAATCAATAGGTCAAATTGTTTAATGAATTCTTTGAAGTTAAACTATTTCAAAAATTTTTAAAACAGTTATAACATTTTACTCAAAAAACTGTTTCCAAAAATAAAAAGGCAAGAGCTTTTTCTTTTAAAATATGGATCATAGATTCATATAATTAACATAATTATCCAGTGGTTATTTTAGAAAAAAAAAACATTGGCATCAATAATTTCAGGTTTTTTGAATACTAAAGCTGTTAATGTGGACTCTAAAGTGTTTTAGTCAGGGCTTCCAGCGATTTAAGATGGTTTAACATATATTGAATTGTATATGTTACACAATAGATAAAATATTTTTAATAACACTGACAATGGTAAAGTAACCATATTTCACGAAAGTCCAACATATGTAAGCATAATCAGAAAAATGTGCTTATCGCCAGCAACTACATCAGAAACATTTAAACTCACAAAAGTATAAGAAATAGTTCAAACTCTGCCAGTAATTTAAATTCTGATACGGTGCTTCCACAAAATAATAAAATAGGAGGAAATTTTTAAAAAGCATGTGAACAAAGATCATTAAGACAAAAAACTTCTAATATCAGAAAGAAACATCCGGAAAAAAAAAAGAAAGAAAAAAGAAACACCTTAAGATTAAAAGGATGGGACAGTTTTTGACAGTTGCATAAAGGATGCCCACTGTTGAATATTTTTTTTCCTAATCTACAGCTCTTCAGATCAAGAAGGTACAAAATAAAGACTCAAGTGTTAAGTCACTTTTAAATCGTCACTAAAAAACTACCACAGTACACTCGAGACACTGGTTTGCCACCAAGGTCCTCAACTATATCAAAAGAAACTCTCCAGTTATTGAATATATAGATTCAGTATGTTATACAACGCACTAATAACAGAAACAGATGGGCTTATGACAGTGGTGTACAAAATCATGCACATACACACACACCAGTAAATTACAATCTTGTACGAACAAAATACTGTTTGAATCTTACTCTGGTTTCTTCTTAAAAAAAGATGCACCTATAACAGAAATTCTCAAGAGTCATGTTCATCAGAAATAACACCATTTTAATTACCTTAACTTTTATTTTTCCTTACCAAAAAAAAATTACTCTTTTAGTTCTATATAACTAAAAGCAAAACATATAAAGGCCAAAATGTTCAGAAGAAAATTTTAATATGTTGAAATGTTATGTCAAAAAGACAGCATAGTACAGGAGCTGGAAAATGGAGCACCAACTGCTTCCTAACATCCATCACCAGACAGCAGGCATTTACGGAAGCGCCTCTATCAGTACCACTGCTCTCCAGATTTTTCCGAAGGTCATGATGAAAGGTGTGTAACTAGCTAACCTGACATGTATAATAATGATTTATAATACAGGACAATCTCTCTAACAAAGAATGGCCAGATCCAAAATACCCCTAGAGCACTAAGAAATCTCAATTGAGGTTGCTCTAAATATACAGAAATCATACTATAAAGTACAGAAAGAAATAATCCAGAAAAAGGGAAGTGCAGCAGTCCAATTTTCAATATCAGATTGGTAAAAAAACTCTACTACCTCTCTGCATGTAAGAATCTTTCCACTCTTTTCATCTCTTGAAAGGAACACGTTCTAAGCATTATTCTACTCAAATGTCAAACACACACACACGCACACACAGAACAATGACAGTGTCAAGTAACTAAATGGAATACCGATTTTATTATTATAGCACCTTATAGAACTTTTAGCGGAAAAAAACCAAACAGGAAACGATGAAACCTAATATACCTGAAGTTCTTTCTCAACAACTACTTAAAAGTTTAAAAGAGTAAACAAAGCATGAATCTCAAAAATATTCCTAGGTCAAGAAACTAAAAGTTTAACATTCTATCTTTTTTAAATACAGATCTACTTGTGTTTGCCTTAGTATAGTGATTAAAAGTTGTGCATCACCATATAAAATTTCTAAATTTTAAAATTATAAGCATGCCTTATTTTGAAATCATGAACAAGATGCCGGCATATAAAAACATATACAAAAAATAACCCGCTCATCATTGTTTTTTAGGGTTTACTGGCAAGGACCTGCTCTGCGGGGTGGGGGTGGGGGTGTTCAGGTACCAAAGAGGAAGTGTGGAGGGGACTGGTGATGGGACAGGAGGACAGACACGATCTGAGGGTGAATCAGATTGATCAGATTGGCTGTCAGCGCATTAAATTGCAAAGACCACAAAAAAAAAAAAAAAACCCACAAAAGAAAAACAAAAACTATACTTTTTTGTTTATTTTCTAGACACGGTTTCTCTGTAGCTTTGGAGCCTTCTTGAAACTCATTCTATAGACCAGGCTTTGAACTCACAGAGATACACCTGCCTTTGCCTCCCAACTGCTGGGACTAAAGGCATATGCCATCACGGACCAGCTAGACTACACTTCTATAATTGCACATAGGATTAAACAGGAGACAAGGGACTTGTCAGCTGGAGTGTGGCTTGAGATCTGGGGTTGAGGAAGCTAGCCTTGACCTTGACAATAGGCACCAGCCACAAGTTAATAAAAGGGCCACAAGTTCCTCTTGCCAGGAGAAGAATGACTTCTACCAAGCAGGAACTTTCCTCAAGTTCCCAAAAGAACAAAGACCCTTGTCCAGATTCCTGACCTTGGGGGGGGGGGATTTATGGGAAGCAGACACTATACTATACATTATGGGCCCGTTTTCCTCATAACATTCCCAAAAGGGAAGGCCTTGATAAGTTATTCTTTTTCCAATATACTGTACCATTCTTATTTCTCTACATCTGAATTCTTGTCCCTAATGGCCTCAAGCTCGAAGTTTGAATTTTAGGCATTTCATCCTTGGAATCAGGTGTCTAGTAAACCTCTAACTTTCCTGTTCTTGGTGTGGTTAGTAGGGCACAAAAAATTCCTGGGCAGGGATTTTTTTCTTCCCAAAGAATTACTTTTGTTTCAAGAGGCTACCATTGTACATTTTTATTCTTTACCAAAGCCAACTCAAAATCTCCCAAAAGGAAAGGCATTATTAATGAAAATCATTAAAAATGAAAGTAAAAAGGTGCTGGAGGAAATGTGTTCTGCAATATTAAAACGCTAGAGCTTTGTCAAGCAGCAATAGTAACCATGTAGTCCAAGTCAGTTTACCTTTATTTATAAATGCTAAGCCTGAAGAAGACTTCTGAAACTTTAAAATTAAGAAAACAAAATATACTACCATGACTTTAGCTACAGACCCAAGGACCATAGAGGGACTCAGTTAAGGAGCATATAAGAATCAGCCAGAAATGGAGACATAGCCTTTCCTTTTTGAGAACTACCAGCCTAAAAGTAGTTACAATCAGTTGGCCTAATTCAATATCTTCTAATTCTAGGATTTATTTCACAAGCACAACAGATTTTCCTTAAGTCTTGATTTTAAAAGTTCTACACGATCCCCTTACCCCTGCCAGGCTATCAATTGCATGAGTCAACAAACTATATGCTATTTAATTTATCAAGATAAAAAACTTTGGCTCCTTTTTGTTCAGTTTGAGACAAAGAGCAACACAGGATCAAAACCCACGATTTATGTCTCAAAATGAAATGTACTGTAATTCTCTAACTCAATACTTTAAATTAGTCCTTTTAATCATATTTTGAAGACTTAATGTGGCTATACTAAAAAGTTCACCCTAATTTTCCCATCAAAGAATAAATACCCCTTATTGAAAAATATGTTGTACACAAAGTACCTTAAATACAAGTTAAAGAACAGTTTCTGTAATAATTGTTAATGTTTCTGAAGTCACAGATCACAATTTATACAGATCTCTACAAACACACTGGAATTAACTTCTAAATACAGATAATGGAGTTAGATCCCAGGAATACTATTATAAATCAGGGATACACACTGAAAATACATTACAACACGTGAGCTACTGAAATAAACAAGAGTATAGCCTAGACTACATGTGCACTCAGTACAGTTAGGCAAAATATCAATTGTGAAATTTATTTTCTAATGAAGTGTTACTATCTGATGTGATTTCCTAACATTATAGTGAAAATGACAAACAAAAGTTTTAAAATTTGCTTTTGCATTACTGTTATGTCAAACAAAATCCAAATTTGTGCCTATCTAACATACTGATAACTTCTCATTGGTAACAAAATATCAATAGTGCACTGGTATCAATCTGTATGGCTAGAACTCAATTACTAGTACTTTGAAAAGTAAAATTTTGCTTTTTACCTTCTGTATTAATGAGAACCACATATACCACTATTCACCCTAAACCTGTTTCCCTTTTCAGGAAATAATTGAAGAAGTTGTTAACAGAAATCACATATATTTTCATGGCAATTTACACATGCAGATGGCATTGGTAAATTAAACAACAGCAACAAATCAAAAGTACTGTTAGAAAGACAACAAAAGAACACTTACTCCCACCGGAGAACCCACTAGTGGCTGTTGCTTGCATCACCTCTCTTCTGTAATCCCTATCTTTTGGGAAACTATTAACTGCCAACTTACTTGCTTCTTTTTGTCTCTGTTCTCTAGAAGGAAAAGATCAAACATCAGTTTATAAATAAAAGTGACATGAAGTACTTGAGTCTCTGTAGTAGTTTTTCTTACCAAATGTTCAACAAAACACTACATGGAATAAAAAAGAAAATGGTTTGCAGCTGAAACTGGTCTCCAAAATAAAATAAAGCAGAAAACTAAGAATGTTTTTCAAAGAAAACCACCAGCTATTCATACTAACTACAGTCTAAACTCCCAACAACAGTTCTACTATAAACTGTAGTAAAGTTTTCACATAAAGACTTCTATTAAAATATAAAGATGTTGTGACTGTGTGTGTGTGTGTGTGTGTGTGTGTGTGTCCAGAAGGAAAGTGTGGTAGATAAAGGTAGGAGTATTAGGATTTCAAATCCAGCCTTGGCTAGAGAGATAATTCTAAACCAGCCTAAGTACCAAATTTTGCATCTAAACAAATAAAATTAATAAAGACCTCTATTACAATGTCAAATACACATTACTAAGTATTTTATCAAATATACTGAGTATTCACAGGCCTTCATAGATGGTTGCCTGCATGTTCAAGGAATTATTTTACATGAAGAGAAAACACAGAAATGGGACCATGATTAAAACTAAAGAAATAGCCGGGCGGTGGTGGCGCACGCCTTTAATCCCAGCACTCGGGAGGCAGAGGCAGGCGGGTCTTTGTGAGTTCGAGACCAGCCTGGTCTACAAGAGCTAGTTCCAGCGCAGGCTCCAAAGCCAAAGAGAAACCCTGTCTCGAAAAAAACCAAAAAAAAAAAAAAAAAAAAAACCTGAAGACATAAATGGTTTCACTATGTAGAACCTAAAGATACTGTTTAATGCCACAGTATACTGACCTTCAGAATTAAGTAGGGAGTACTACCAGATTAAAAAGCAAATACCTTTCAAGCCACTCTTTTGGTTTTTCCCACTGTGAAACTTCTGTGCGACAATTGTAGTAATATTTTTTTCCAGAAGAGCTAATATGCTCAGACCAGTCATCTGCAGAATCATAAGGCTTAAAAATAATTTTAAAAATTACAAAATGTCATTTAATCATGATATGAAATATTAAAAACTTCAATGAGTTTTATACCAAATATACACATATATATTTTAGAATACTATGTCTACTAAAACCTTTATATCTAGAAAGATAATTGTATTACTTTATTAGGCTTGGGAAGAGCACGAGATTATTAATATCTTGAATTTAGAAGGTTAGTAGCATTATCAGCAAAACCAGTGACATGGGAAGGGGTAATGCTGTTCTCAACTGACATAAAGGCTTGAAATCATTACTTCTAAACTCAGAAGGAACACGGCAAGAACACAGTGTTAAAGGACAGCCGACCAAAATGTGCTGTTACTTAGTGAAAATAAAACCAAAAGTTTTTCAAGACAAAAAGTTAGAATTTTGTTTGCCTTTAAAATCCATGACATAGGCTAAGTAATAAGAAGGATCTTGTCTAATGGAGAACACAAGGTAGCAGTATAGTTCTTAACTAATTTTTTAAAATTCTCGATTGAGAGGAGCTAGAGAGATGGCTCAGAGGTTAAGAGCTCTTCCAGACGTCCTGAGTTCAATTCCCAGCAACCACATGGTGGCTCACAGCCATCTGTAATGAGATCTGGTGCCCTCTTCTGGCATGCAAGCATACATGGAAGAAATGTTGTATACATAATAAATAAATAAATAAAATTCTCGGTTGATTTCATGTAGATACTAGATAGGCCATGTGAAATCATAATGTAATTAGAGAAATCTGGAAAGTGGTTACATGGAACTGGTGCCTAAGATTAAAAAAAAAAAAAAAAGGTAAGTCAAGTAAGTACTTAGTTCATTAACCCCAAGCTATCCAGAAACTGTCAAGTACTTTTGTTTTGGCTGTTCTTTAAATGTTTGCTCAGAAGTTAACATTAGCCAAGAAGTGATGAACAGTTGAGAGACTGGTCAGAGAAACATACTAAGATTAAGGCTAATAATAAACAGACACTCAGCAGGATAGATAGATACCAGTGTCTAAACCACCAGTGCTCTTCAAAGTAACAGGCTGCAATCAATCTGCTGTCTCAAGGGAATCAACATTCTATATCATAATATGTAGGGGCTCAGTGCTTCTTTTACCAGAAGACCTGTCCGGGAAGGTGCATGGGGTAGGGGTAGGGAAGGAGAGATGCTAAACAACAGTGTTTATTTTAGAACACTGGTTTACAGTTAAGCAATTAAAAAAAAAAAAACCCTAAAGTTCACAGAACAAGTAATCCAGTAAAACCCTGTCTTCCACCATACAACATTCACAGCCTTGAAATATAAGGGTTTACAACAACACTAGCATCAAATCTCAGGGCAAAAGGCAGCGTCGTATACCCTGAACTGGAGTTACAGTTCGTTGTGAGCTATCAAAGTGGTACTACTAGGACCTGAACTTGGGTAATCTAGAAGAGCAGCAAGTGCTCTTAATCTCGGAGTCATCTCTCCAAATGCTTTGCTTTTAACTCCTTCCTGTATTCGACAGTCCTGATAGTGATAACTTTTAAAACTGCAAATCTACAGTTGCTTTACATTACATATTTCGTTGGTTCTTCACTGCTTTTCTACGAAATTCACTTTCTTTGGTAACACAGACACACTATGATTCAGGTCTGATGTTTTAGTCTGTGGACAGTTCCTCCCCTTTCCCTAAATTATCAAAAATTCTTGTCATTTTTTTTCTTTTTTTCAAAAGACAAGTTTTTGCTAATTCTCTCAGTTTTGCCTCCTGTATGAACCTCCCAAGTTCTGATATTATTGGCATATGCCATCTTTTCCATCAATTTCCACTCAGTCTTTTAACTATTGCTGTCCTTCTTGAGTTCCAGACCAGCCTGGTCTACGGAGCTAATTCCAGGACAGCTTCCCTATCTTGAAAACAAAAACAAACAAAAACCTAACAATATCTTAAACTGGCTAAGTTATACACAATTTGTTGGGAGAGATGGGAGGTCTTAAGGATCCCCAAATCAGCTTTCACAACATTCTGACCTGCTACCATTTCTGTCACCAACACCACACACAATCAAGTTCCATGAAAATGAGCTATAATGTCTTAGCTATATGACAATAACTTAGCATACATTTGATTAAAGTATTCTTCTGCTAAACAAATACATTTGGACTCACACTGAAATAGTTATTTCATTAACCAATGTTTGCCAACATATTTAAAATTATGGGCGCTTTTTTTTTTTTTTTTTGGTTGTTACTGTTTGTTTTATGCCCTTTAGGACCAGGATATTGTCTTCACTCTCTGGCAAAGTACAAAGTTCAGAGTAGAGAATAAACAAGCAACTTATTTATCACTAAAAGAAAACAAACCTTAAATAACATTAGAAAAGTTGGTATTATTTGTGCTTCATATATAACAAAGGCAATACATCTAAAAATACATTAAACTCAAATCCAGTTGAACCATTTTAAAAATGAAAAGACAATGTCTAAGAAGATTTGTAGTGTGCCTTTTCATTTCGACAGATAAGCTTTTTAACCAACTGAATATTGTTTTAATACTTACTGCATCTGAAGTTTTGCTTGGATTAGAAGAATGTGAATTTGAACTATGAAGAGCACTGTGGTTGTGTGAATTTTCTTGTGGCGAGTAACTGGTCCCTTAAAAGAGAAAAAATAAAGAATAACCAGAATTGTCAGATTTTTTTTTAAGCCTTGCCACTGTAAATATTATTTGACTATCATAGCCTATGAACATCAAAAAAACAAAACAAAACCCATGTAACCCTTTAGTTCAGAGGAACATTGAATTCATATATCCTAGCATCAATGTTGAAATTATAGGTGTATGCTGTAACATCCAAGCTCAACTCATGCTTTTTATACTACAAAAAAAAAATGTCTGATCCTGCTATAAATAGACATGGCTTAAAAATAAGACTACATAGTTGAACATGATGACACACATCTTTAACCCTAAAACTCTACAAGCGGAGTAGGACCTCTGTGAATATGAGGCCATTCTTTTCTACATAGTGAGTTCCAGGACAGCTAGGAATATTGTGAAGACTTTCTAAAACCAAACCACACAAAAAACAAAGAAGGGAACCACAATGACAACTTTTGAATGGAGTGTGAAAACCCAAATGATTAAGGACAAGAGACTACAGAAAACTTGCTGTTTTCAGTATTTTTTGAAATCTGATTTTTAAAAATAATCCCTAAACTTGCTCTTTTAATAGTTTTGAAAAATTCCTAAACATCAAGTTTTTTAAGAGTTTAAAATCTAAGAGAGGAACCTACTCAAACAGGTAAATATGACATAAAAAGCTCGATCCTGACAGGGCCAACTCTACCTAAACATTCTTAACAATGACCCGAGTCTTACTAATTCACATCCCAAAGACACGAGGGGTAACAGTTTCTCCGCTACTGTTTTAGGGAAAGTCAATGTAGAGGGCTTGGAACATAGCTCAATACAGAGTACTATCTGTCACATCAACACAAAAGACACCAGGAAAATAAAATAAAAGCCAAGGTGCATAAATACAAATATGAACAAAACGTATCAATAAATGGTGTAAAAAGAGCCAACACAAGTCTGTTAATGTTTCCACCTCATTTCAGTTTTTCAGGCAAGAGACAATATAACTGACATTTCATTTATTGTTTGTTTGGTTTTTCAAGAGAAGGTTTTTTTTTGTGTAGGCTATCTTGGAACTCTGTAGGCCAGGTTGGCCTCAAACTCAGACATCATCCTGCTTCTGCCTCCCAAGTGTTGGGATTTAAGGTGATCCACCACTTCCAGGCTATAACTGGCATTTTCAAGTAAAGTACTGGACACAGTACGGATGCTAACTATAACGAATAAAGACTAAAAGTGGTGTGTTTCAGATTGGTTAAGGAAATGGTCTTGTGGTCTATGAAGTACTAAGAAAAACTAAATGGATAAAAAAGAAAGATGAACTGAGAGAAATGGGAACGACTACTGGGATTCAAGAGATCCAAACAGAAACTGTCAGCTGATCTATTCAAAACTAGAACAGAGAGGAGCAAGTATTTGAATGTAGACTGCCAATTCTCCATTAGAGGTCAAAAGCAGATGAATTTGGCATGGTAATTAATACACAAACATCGGTGACTAACAAATAGTAATCAGTGACTGTTACAGCCATGATTAAATTTTGGTTATGGGTCCTTTTATAAGTGAACTTATGAATAGACTCAAATGTTCAAAAAAAAAAAAACCTACTGATGTCATAAAAAACAAAGAGGATTAACAATTAGTATGGTTAACAAAGTTAATCTAGCGCCAATGTGAGCAATTCAATAAAAGAAATTCACACAAAAGTCTAACAGTGGCAAAGCCTAAAGACTTTTGCATCTACTTATATTACAGTTATAATCTTATGTTATCAAATCATTTTTCTAGATATAGTAGGCAATAAATAAATCTAACAACACAATAAAATCTGAAACCAATCAAAATTAGGCCAAAGCAGGACAGAAGCAGGCAGATCTCCAAGTTTCACACCAGTTTATCTCAACAGCTCATATTAATAAGGGAACCTAAGCCGGGCGGTGGTGGCGCACGCCTTTAATCCCAGCACTCGGGAGGCAGAGGCAGGCGGATCTCTGTGAGTTTGAGACCAGCCTGGTCTACAAGAGCTAGTTCCAGCGCAGGCTCCAAAGCCACAGAGAAACCCTGTCTCGAAAAAAACAAAAAAAAACAAAAAAACAACAACAACAAAAAAAAAGGGAACCTAAATTCCAGAAAATAATTCCTAATAAGAGCTATTCACCACTAAGCTCACCATTATCTAAGCTATGTGCACAAAATACAACTTGTGATGAACATCAGTTTCCCACTGAGAGTCTAAATTTTCTATGTGCTCGGCAGTTGGTAGCGGTAAACTACATCAAATTAAATTTTAAATTTAATTTGAACTTCCAAGAGATAGAATTCCAGAGCTACTATCAAAATCTGATGCTGGAGGAATTAAAGGTATTGTTCAGTAGGCTACTAGGCAGAAGACACTAGGAAGCATGGTCCTGGATTCCTCCATGTTGCACCATGTGCATCTTTCTACTCCAGAAAAATCAACATCATGATAAGGACTACAAATTAGATCCTGAAGCTTCAAAACAAATCAATGACAATGGGATGGTATTAAGGGCCTCAAGATAGTGATTCTCAACCTTCTGGACATTGAAAACTTTTAACACAGTTCCTCATATTATGGTGACCCCCCAACCATAAAATTATTTTTGTTACTAGTTCATAACTAAATATTTACTACTGTTTTGAGACTTAATATAAACATTAAGATGTGTTTTCCTTTTTCCATTTGCTATCTTTTGCGCCTTTGTCAAAAACCACATCTTTGAAAGTGTGTGGATTAATATCCAGGTCTTGGATTCAGTTCCATTGGTCCTCCTGTTTGTTTTTAATGCCAATACCAGACTGTTTTCAGTACTGTAGCTCTGTAGTAGGGTTAAGTCAAGGATTGTGATATCTCCAGAAATTATTGTACAGGATTGTTTTGGCTATTCTAGGGTTTTTTTGTTTTTTGTTTTTTTTTTTTTTGCTTTTCCATATGAAGTTGAGTACCGTTCGTTTGGGATCTGCTAAGGATTTTGCTGGACATTGCATTGAATCTGTAGACTGTTTTTGGTAAGATTGTCATTTATACTATGTTAATTCTACCTACCCAAGAGCATGGAAGATCTTTCCACTTTCTGATGTCTTCTTCAATTTCTTTCTTCAGAGATTTAAAGTTCTTGTCATACAAGTCTTCCACTTTTTTGGTTAGAATTACTCCGAGGTATTTTATGCTATTTGTGGCTACTGTGAAGGGTGATGTTTCTGATTTCTTTCTCAGCCCATTTATCATCTGTGTACAGGAGGGCTACTGATTACAATATACCAATGATGACGCGATGTAATCCAAGAAGGCACATACCAAGGCCACCATACACCTATTGTTCAAAAAGGCCAATGCTATGGAATAATCCTATTTATTGTATTCCAAGTATTTTTATGAGCCTTTTATCACTCAAGCATAGTGCCTACTCATGACCCAGGTGGCTGCTGGCCACCAAAAGGGATTACTACACTAAACCCCCGAGAAGTTACTCTTTTAAACACATCAGTCCTACTGCATCAGGAGTGTCAATTACATGAGCTCACCATAGCCTGACAGAGGGAAAATGTAATAGCATAAATCAAGCCCTATTAATTACAATCTTACTAGGAGTTTACCTTACCATCTTATAAGCCTCAGAATATTTTGAAACCTCATTCTTTATCTCAGACAGAATCTATGGGTCAACATGTTTTCATAGCAACAGGCTTCCACAGACTACACGTAATCATCAAATCTACCTTTCTCATTCCTTCGACAACTAGAATTTCACTTTACATCCAAACATCACTTTGGCTTTAAAGCAGCATCATGATATTGACACTTTGTATATGTATACATCTCTATCTATTGTTGAGGATCTTACTTTCTTAGTATAACCAGTACATCTGACTTCCAATCAGTTAGCTTTAGTAATAATCTAGAAGTAAATTGGGAGCATGGGGACCTTGGGAGAGAGTTGAAAGGGAGGCTAAGTAGAGAAAAAATAAAAAAGAAAAGATGTGCTTTCCAATAGTCTTAGACCACTGCTGCGAAAAGGTATATGTTTTACTTTCATTTTATCACTAAATATAGAACAGCAACAATATGAACCTCTGAAAACAGTAGCTCAAGAGCCTTAGAAGTTAAAATTAAAAACTGCCATTAGTCTGTTTATGTACTATAATTTTTCTATAGTATATAATAATCAAACATTAAAATACACATTATCCAGGAAGAGATGCTCAGATTTTACAAGCAAAATGAAAAGCAAATGTGGTCCAATTAATGTTATTCCACACTAGAACTGAATGAAAGTTATGCTGAACTTGGGATGGCAGGCAAACCTACATATGCTTAATGCTGGAGGACAACTAAGTCAAGCCGTCTGAGTCAGATCCTTAGACTCACATGGAAATTATTCCTACCATTTCCACCTTAATACTCATATACAATAAATAAATGTGATAAAAAGAAAGAAGTCTAAGGAGTTGCCTTAGCCAGTAAAGGCAACTGCAAACAAAGCTAAAATCCTAGTTCAGGCCACAGAACCCACATGTTAAAAAAGGAAAAAACACATCCCCTTTATCTGACCTCTGGAAAAGAAACAAATGAACTAGCTGAAAGCAGAACATTACGGACATATGTCTATATTAACAAGTAATATGCTTTTGTTCTTTCATTCCCTTAATGATAGGACACTTTCTGGTACCCTACAGACACTACTTCTGCTCTACCAATTCACACTTACTCATTCCTAACTAACTCTCTTTCGTTTTTTTCAACACAGGGTTTCTCTGTGTAGCTTCGGAGCCTGTCCTGACCCTAGCTCTGTAGACCAGGATGGTCTTGAATTCAGAGATCCACCCACCCCTGCTGTGATTAAAAGCAAGCACCACCATGGCCTGGCCTACTAACTCTCTTAAATAGCTTGTCTGAATCTTATTCTCTTTCCAAGACTTGGCTAAGGTCATTTAAGTTCAATTTGTTCTCTAGATTTTTAAAAACAAAACAAAACAGTAATATTAATGAACACCAAGGCATTTTTCACTTCTCTTTAAAGTTCAATTTTTCTTTGTACTGTGCATGTGTATTCATATGAAGGTACACAAGTGTGTACAATGCATGCAATGTTCATGAGGGAGCCAGAGGACAACTTTAGGTGTTGAACTTCAGACACCATCCTGAAATTTGCTTTTATACTAAAGAGCAGAGTATGTGATGTCTGCAGCACGCACTACCACTTCCAAACCTTCCTTGTTTTATACCTCTAAGAAAATCATATCAAGCTTGGTTATTAAAGCCAAACTTCAAATTAGACAAAATAATACCTTTTTATAACCAAATCTTCCAAAGTCCGAGGAAAGACAAACTATTTGGAAAGAATAATGCTAAAAGATAAACTAATTACGAAGAGGGTTTCTTGTTACTTTTTCTGATTTTATTTTGGGATATTTTCCATAGCCCAGCTGGCTCTAAACTCAAGAGTCCTTGTCCTCGCTTTTTGTTAACATGACATAAATGAGTTATTTGGGAACTTCAATTACAGTACATCACCATCCCTGGGCAGGTGATGCTATGGTATAAGCAAACAATTGAGAGAGAAAAAGTTCCACCAGGGGCAGAAGCCAAGAAGCAATCCCAGTCCCGGGTCACGAGCAGATCAGGACTGACCCAGCGACCAGACCCAGAGCCAACAATCTCCACCGGAACAAATACGAGGGAATGACCACTGAACGAGTGAGCCAGAGATGGCTGAGGGAACGGACATGGATCCGGGACGTTCAAGGGAGTAGAACTAAGCCTATCTAAGCCTATTGGGTCCTGGCAAAATTCTAGGACCTCCCAGGAACTAGACTAGAGCCAGGACCTCTGCTAGCCTGGGCAGGCGTGAACCTGGGTCCTCTGGGGGAATAGATAGGAACCAGAGATCGCGGAGATAACAGGCTCAAGTCTGGGACCTCAGAGAGAGTAGACCAGAGCCAGGTCCTCTGTGGGTTCAGGCATCAGTTTGGAACATCAAAGGGAATAAGCAGGAATCTGGATCCCCTGCGGGTCCCAGCACAAGTCTGAGACCTCTGGGGAAGCAAGCAGGTCCTCTGCGGGTTTGGGTGCACCCTGAGCCTAGAACCTCCCAAGCAGTAGACCAGAGCCAGAAACTCCAACCCAGGGACTTCTGCAGGAAGGAATCCAGACTAGGATTTACAGATACAGATCAAAGGTGGTAACATAAGCCCAAGTTGCCCCGAGGCAGGGAACTCCACCTTGGGCAACAAATTCCACAGGAGTGGAGTTGAACGAGACTCCTAGGACAGCACAGCGAAAGCTGGAGGAAACAAGCTCCACCAGGAGCAGATCCAGTCCTAGGAGCCAACCAATCCAGAGACACTGCAGACCTGGATTGAGCCAACCACCTGACCCAGAGTCTGCCACCTCAACCAGAACCGGAGTGGGACTGAACCAGTTACCTAAGACACACAGAAAAAGCTCCACCAGGAGCAGAAGCCAAGAAGCAATCCCAGTCCCGAGTCACAAGTGGATCAAGACTGACCCAGCGCCAATGATCTCCACCAGAACAGAATCCCAATTATCCAACAGAATCTCAGACAGCCCCAACCACACCCATTAGAGGAAAAGATGAGTAGAAAAGGTAAGATCACATGCTACACCACAAGGAGGAACACAATACCAGTAAAACCTAAAGTCCATACAAAACTAAGACCTGAACAACCAAACATGGAGAACCAGAAGAAAATGATCAAAACAATAACCTCAAGAGAATGTTTGAAATTTTTAAATATGAAATTAGAAATCATCGCTGCTGCGGGTCCCTGGTGAGTACCACAGCTTCAGATCCACCCGCCCATCTGAACTGGTAAGACCAAACTGTAGCCCCCAGGCACTCTGCTCCATTGGGTGGCACCTTCTCCCCCTCCCCCGGCTTTTCTGTGTCCCACACCCCAGAGCACCCCTGGGCAAAGCTCCCCTTTGACAGGCCCAGTTCCCCACGGGTATTGGCCTGCAGCAGGGCTGAGACCTTGGACGAGGGTGGGTCCAGCATAAACCTGCAGGGCTCCAGCAGAGAACCCCACCCTTTTCATGGCTGCTGGTCCTTGGTGAGTGCCACAGCTTCAGATCCACCCGCCCAACTGGACTGGTAAGAACAACCTCTAGCCCCCAGGCGCTCTGCTTGATTGGGAGGCCTCCTCTCCCCATCCCGCGGCTTTTATGTGTCCCACACCCCAAGAGTGTCCCCAGGCAAAGCTCCCGTTTTACTGTGCCCCAGTTCCCCCTGCGAATTGGCCTACAGCAGGGCTGGGACCTTAGAGGAGGTCCAGCATAAACCTGCAGGGCTCCAGAGAAGCCCACCCCTTTCACGCACAGCTGGTCCTTGGTGAACACCACTGCTTCAAATCCCTCCCACTGCAGTGGACCAGAGCAATCGCCTCAGACCAAGCAAGTGACCACTATCTACTACTAGTTGATCCACCTGGAGAGGAAGAGATGGGCAGGCTCCAATCCAAGAGTTCCTCTAACAACCTGAAAAGCAATATAAAAACACCAGAATCCAGCAATTAT
>JAQHUG010000411.1:67455-104018 GCA_028555095.1 Dicrostonyx torquatus
CCCAATAATAACTTTTAGGTATATATCCAAAGGATGCTCAATCATGCCACAAGGACATGTGATCAACTATGTTCACAGCAGCTTTGTCATAGCTAGAAGCTGGAAACAACCTAAATGTCTCTTAACCGAAGAATGGATAAAGAAATTGTGGTACATTTACACAATGGAGTACTACACAGCAGAAAAAAATAACGACAGCTTGAATTTTGCAGGAAAATGGATGGAACTGGAAAGCATTATTTTGAGTGAGGTAATCCAGACACAGAAAGACAGTTGTCACATGTACTCACTCAAAGGTGGCTTTTAAAGATAAACAAAGAAAGCCAGCCTACAAACCATAATCATAGAAAACTTAGACAAAAATGAGGACACTAAGAGAGACTTACATAGACCTAATATACATGGGAAAAGTATAAAAAGACAAGATCTCCTGAGTAAATTGGGAGCATAGGGACATTGGGGAAGGGTTGAATGGGGGAGGGGAGAGGCAGGGAGGGGAGCAGAAAAAATGTAGAGCTCAATAAATATCAATAAAAAAAATGAAAAAAATAAAAAAAGCAAACAATTTTTATATGCTTGTTGGATTACGATACCAAACACTCTATTGTAAGACAAACACCACCGTGATTTCCGTTTCTTCCAACACTCTGAATGCAGCATCCATGCTAAGGTTCAAATTCTAAGAGCTATTCTTCACACTTGTTTCAGGTGACTCTTTCAAAAATAGGTTAACTGTTGTAGGGAGAGGGCCCGCTTTCTCTTCCTGGCCGCCCAGCTTAGTCCCAAAATAACCACACAGAAATTGTACTAATTAAATCACTGCTTGGCCCATTATCTCTAGCCTCTTATTGGCTTAACCCATTTCTATTAATCTGTGTATCGCCACGTGGCAGTGGCTTACCAGGAAAGATTCTAACCAGTTTCCATCTCAGATGGAGGATCCATGACATCTCTCCGATTCTGCTTTCTTCACCCAGAATTCGGTTCTGTTTTCCCCACCTACCTAAGTTGTGTCCCTATCAGGCCAAGGCAATTTCTTTATTCATTAACCAATACAAGCAACACATAGAAAGAAGGACCTCCCACACCAGGTCAACCATTCAAGTTCTATCAAACCATGCACCACATCAGTTTCTCATTTTCGATTTTAAATCTCTTAGAGTAACCCACTTCTCTCACTGCATCTCCCACAAGATACGGGAGTAGACAAGAAGGAAAGGTGAAAATATGCCAAAATAACATTTTATTGAATTCCAGATCACTTTAAAGTTATTCCTTTAGTTTTTTTTTTTGTGTTGCTATGAAAATTTATCTTTCATACAAATAATGGTAACACTGTTACTTGTTTTGTAGTACTGCTACTACATTGTCATAGTGGAAACACATTAAGTTATGGCCTAAAGGTTTATCAGTCAATTTTATAAATGTAGCTCCTGACAGAAAAGATGGCAGAGGTTCCATGTAATAGAGTCACAACAGGGTGGTTATCAGAAGGGAATCCAGAAAATGAAATAGCAAGGACACAGTGCTCTTGGACTGAATCCTGCAGTCCCAGGATGACACTGGAGCACATTCCTGAGAACATTAGGCTCCAGTATGAGCTGTAGTAGTAACTTGCTTGGCACTAGGAAAATGTGGCAGGTGATCTGGGGGCAGAGACCTAGAGGTGGAAAGGGGAGAAAAAGAGTGGGTAAATCAAACTGGAGGGCCACTGAAGAATCTGCCACTATAACACAAGGACTTGTTGCAGGACATCTGATCATACTGTGTGAAGATGTATCGTTGTTTCATCTCGCCTGCTTAAGGTGCCTTTGGTTGGTTTAATAAGGAGCTGAATGGCCAATAGCTAGGCAAGAGAAGATAGGCAGGACTTTCAGGCAGAGATAAGAACTCTGGAAGAATCTGAGAAGCAAGGGATTCTCCAAGCAGATGTGGGGGAAGTTGGATGCACAGTATGGAGGAGAGGTAATCAGCCATATGGATATAGATTAATACATAGACTAAAATAAACTGGTTAATTTATGTTGTAAGAGCTAGTTGGGAACAATCCTAAACTAAGGCCATAGTTTCATAGTTAATAACCCTCTGTGTCATTATTCAGGAGCTGAAAGTCTAACTATAGACTGTAACCATTCCCATTCTGGGAATCAGTCTAAAGGACTGGGAGAGGATAATGACACAGACGTGATAACATAAAAACCCTAAAAGGAGTAGTCAAAATTATCTCTGCTATATATGTTTTTAAGCTATTTATAATTTATTATTATAATTGATTACATAAGCATTTTCATATATTTTTAACAAAACCTACCTGTGTTTATTAGACAAAGGCCATTTCAACTTGACTAATCTTTATACAACATCAACATCCTTACACACACACCAAAAAAAATCCCTAAAACCTTTGAAAATGTGGATACATCCATAAAACAATACAAACAACCATTTTGAGAAAGAAAAAGAAGTATCAAATTATCACACTCTCAACTTTAAAACTATATTAAAAAGGCATAGTAATCCAACTAATATGCTCTGCTACTAAGACATATACAAAACAAACACAGAGATTCACGGACAATAAGAATATATTATAAGGAATGAACAGTAAACAGCAGAAAATCTAAATAAATATCCCCCTCAAGCAGAAGGAATGAAACAGCCATTTACAACACATACAAAAAAAAGCTTAAGTATTTATATGAAAACTCTTTGTAAAACTATTCAGAACTTCTAAAAATATATGAATGCATCTCACTGACACTGGTCTTGGTGATAATTTTGAGTATGATAGCAGAGCACAAACAACAAAATAAAAATAAGTGGCTCACAGCACAAAAACCCTCTATGCAGAAGCAGTAGCAGCAAATGCTGCTCTACAGAACAACAGAAAACGCTTTAAATCTCAATTCCTCTTAAGGTCCAAATACCTGAAGTATATGAGGAATGTATTATATACTGAATCAAGTAACCCAAAACAGAAGAACAAACAAACAGTCAATGTTTGCAGCCTGCAATCTTTATAGGACAATATAATAACTTGGGCTAACTGCAGAAACCAGGAAAGTGAGGACACA
Source organism: Dicrostonyx torquatus (assembly GCA_028555095.1). Classification (NCBI taxonomy): domain Eukaryota; kingdom Metazoa; phylum Chordata; class Mammalia; order Rodentia; family Cricetidae; genus Dicrostonyx; species Dicrostonyx torquatus. Next base: position 70,530 of record JAQHUG010000411.1, read on the forward strand.
AGGGTAAGGGTGGGCTGAAAGGAATGTTAGAGACTGGGATGGTAGGACACAGGTTCTATGAAGGGGAAAATGGCAAAACTGGGTGTGACACTTTTAACTGCACACATGGAAAGCAAGGAAATTGAAAGGGAGAGGAATGAGGGTGATATTTATATTTAAATTTAATATTTAAGTTTAAAAAAGACTTAAGGACGTCTTACTTAAAAATATGTTAGTGTATACAAACTCTGAAAAGAAGCTACCCCACATGAGGTGATAAATGATATGCTCAAAAAACCATAAATAATAAGACATAGTGCCAGGCATGAAAAACCTCCCTTCAAGTTTTTGGTCAGAGGTTTGAGGAGACAATCAAAACAATTTACCCTTATCCCTGGTTACTGCTCAGAACTTGGAGCTGAGTCCTTTACTGAAGACACCACACACTTGTGACACAGCACTTAGAGGAACCAAGCTGTAACTTACCTGGAAGCCTCCTCTCTGATAACTAGCTCTCACACAATCAAGAGATGCTATCCAAGCTGCCCAGGAAGAAAAGTAAGTAGTACTCCTACCAATCAGGATGCCAATGAACCACAACAATGATCATAAAGGCAAGATATCCCCCTCCCAGGTGAAATAGTAGCAAGTATATTTTGGGGTAACCAATAGCTGTCTATCTGGATTTAAGGATTTATAAATTGTATAAATCTAGGCCACCACCCTACAGTGACTTTACAGACCACAAGAAATCTACAGTGCCATTTTACTAAACCAGCATAATCTCTAAATATTTATCCATATGCCTACAGGTAAGTGTAGTCCTCATCACTCAGCAAAGCAGCTTCTTTTCCCAACAGACGGAGACTATTACAGAGTCAGTAAGTGGTCAAAATGGAGAGAACTGTCTGTGAGGTCCCCAATACATATCAATATATCTATAACACAGTCTCCACATACTATATAGAATACAGAGGAAGGAGGTAGGAGAAAAGACTTCCATAGCCAGAGTTCCAGGGAACCACTACAACAATGTGTTTTCTAGACTTGACAGGGAAGTTGCACTCATATAACCTCAACAAGACCAGCACAAGACCAGATAACATGCCACTATGGATGGGAGAAGTCTCACAAGGACTCATCCCTATTAAGAGCTACAAGCAATTAATGGTTGATGAGAGTCAGTCTTCTCCAGGGACAAGCCCCCTGATATAGGCTATCCAATCCCAAATGAGCAGTCCTAGACACATTACATACAAACAATACTAAATGGACAGATCATATATACTATGTGTTTTGTGTAAAACAACAAAGAGGTCATGAATTTGAAAGGAAGTCAGGAATAAGCATTGGAAAGGGGAAGGGGTGGAAATGAACAGTGCTCATGTATGAAACTCTCAAAACATTTAAAAAAGGAAAACCCTAAGGAATGAAATAGAATGGTTATTTTTTTTTAAAAAAAAAATGAAATTTATTTTTATTCTATGTGCACTGCTGTCTCATCTGAATGTATGTCTGTGTAAAGATGTCCCCTGGAACTGGAGTTACAGACAGTTGTTAACTGCCATGTGGCTACTGGTAATTGGGTCCTCTGGAAGAAAAGCCAGTGTTCTTCACTGCGGAGCCACCTCTGCAGCCCCACAGAATGTTTTTTAATCATCTAACACTCACTTCATGTTCACTAAACTTGCCTAAGTAGTTACTAAATAAAATATGGTGCAGAGTCTCATTCTGAGATTCCTTAAGGCAGGATCACCACTTTGAGGTAAAGACCCCATGCCACAGATCAGAAGAACTCCAGTCTACAGGCACCAGCAGGCTACTCTATCTCATCACCGATGGTGATCATCTGTAGCCGTCACCTCGGTGCTCCATCTTTAGTCAGAGGTTCAAAAATCAACCCAGTCTCTACCCAGCAGTCAGCAGTTTATGATACCACAAAGCTCTTCTCCATGCAGTGGTGGAGATGGCAAGGAGCCCCAGACCATTACACAGCTCACAAAGCAGATTCAGAGGCTCAAGAGGAAGATTCAGAAGTTTGAAGAAAATTTTAAACAAAAAAAGAAATATTAGCCTTCACACGGGACAAGACTTCGAATCCTGAGGTTCTGAAACGGATGAATGATTTGGCTAAGGGAGGCAAACAGCTCAAAGAACTAAAGCTGAAGCTGTTGGAAGAACAAGGGAGTACTCCCAAATCCCCCAGAGAAACCTACCCTGAGAACAGCCTCCAGTGCCCAGAGAAAATAGCGAGTTAGAAGCCGTGGATCCTAAGCCAAATTCCTCTGCAGAAGAGACTTCAGATACCGTGGTGATGAAGAAGAGAGACCAGACCCAGGATGATGTGAAAATAACTAAGCAACACAAGAACCTCATTAAAGTCTTTTTATGACTGATGGAGGATTACCAAGCAATCTTGTCAAAACTGTCCCTGATTCTAATGATTAAGGAAGAGGATTCTGATGAAGACTGTCCACAGAGAAGCAACCTTCTTTACCAGATCCAGTGTCCAGCCTTCCTGTTGGTGATCACCTCACATACTCTGAGACAGAACCTATGAAGACTCTGCTACCAGATGAAAAGAAAGAAGGGAAATAACGAGCTCTCCATGTCTAACTTATACGAGGCCACTATGCCAGTCCTTCTTGATCATCTCCAAGAAACTAGGGCTGACAAGAAGAGGCTACGTAAAGTCCCGCGAGAATCTGATGAAGTTTTTCAAACAGATGGGAAGAAGTCCACAGAAGGAAGACAGGATGCCAATGGCAGAATACAAGCACATAAAAGTCAAAGTGAGCCTGTTAGATGTCCTCATCAGCAAGCAGAATGTGACCAAAACTATTTGAGGTTTGGCTCTGATCAGTTCCACCCAAGATAAAGTGAAGTTCATTTTCCTCTACTATTCTTGCTAAGTAGTTTTGATGTACTAAAAACTGAGCACTTTAGAGATAGTATTAGTTGTCTTTACAAAGGAAGAACTAGTAATTATATACGAAAAGGGATTTAAATAAGGGAATAGGTAATATTGAGATTGGCAAAATTCAGCCTACCACATACCAAACTGAAATCCACAGTCAAATGTAATTGTCTCAAAAAAAAAACCCAAAAATCTTGTCAAACCTAAAATAACATATAGGCAGACTACCTGCTAGAGAAGGCTTATTAATGCCCAAAGATTGACTTTATTGATATATGAAAGAGAGCAGGGCTTAAATTAAAATATTAACTGGTGAGATAAAGAAAACTTCTGTTCTTCATCCAGGGAAGAAAATAGCTGGTAAGAAGGTAATTTGTCCTGTATGTCTGTGTTTTAAACACCATAAAATACACCCAACTGTGTCACTAATTTCTACATGAAAACAGTGCATTATCTGTTATTTGAAAATTTACATTTCTGGTTACTAAAGTTCATTTGGATGGCATGTACTTTGTTAATTATCTTAGTCTATAACTGACAAATGTTCGTATTAAAATATTAAAAATTTAAAATAGGCATTTTGGAAAGGTGTGTGTGCAGTATGATAATGCAATGTGACCATGGATTACCACTTGTTTCCTACATTAAGATTATATAACTATTTTTCCATTGGGAATATGCATCCTTCTTAATGTTCCAAGGTCTGTACTTTATAAAGCTAGACAACTTTCTTGTGAGTTGCATTTATTCTGCGGTGGGTGAAAAGCTTAGAAATCACCAAGAAACCTTTGATTTGCTTTTTAGTGTATCTTGTTGTTTCTCCATTTATTTAACACATTATTGGCTTTGGCTTTTGTAAAATCAAGTAACAAACATTTTCAACTTTGTTCCTATTTATGTTTCCTGTAATTTTTAAGCATGGTGTTGAAGATACTCAGATTTTCATATTGCTTGGGCAGAAAAAAATACTGATTCCAGAAGCAGACCATATCAGAAGCATATTGTTTTCTCTGTATCCACCTGATGTTTTTAAACTTTTATGAATCAGAGTAATGGCCTTCATATGAAGTCATCTACTTGTAAGAGGACAGATCTACTTGTAAGAGAACAGATAACTATTTAAGGTTTACAAATTCCATCTTTGATAAGGGAAATGAGTTCATGAAATGTATACAATTGATATTAAAATGTAACTATATTTTATGTTTGTAAATATTTTATACACCATACAAATAAAATCTTTATATTATTAAAAAACATGGTGCACACACACAAAAGATTATCTTGCCGTTTGTACCAACAAAGATGAACTTGCAGAACAGTTTGCTATGTACAATAAGACAGAAAAATAACACTGTATAAAATACCACCTCTATGTGGAAACTTTAGTTGAACTCATAGAACAATAATAGGACTCAGGCCCCATTGGAAAATGTTGGTGAAAGGACATAAATTTCCATTTTGAACACAATAGCAAGGTCTAAGGGTCTAATGCAAAAGCACAGTAGTAAATGTATTAATTTGCCAATTATACAATGTATCATTTATTAAACCATCACTGTGGATACTTGAAAAACAACCTTGGTCAATTAAATATTTAAAAACCAGCCAGGTGGTGGCGGCACATGCCTTTAATCCCAGCACTCAGGAGGCAGAGGCAGGAGGATCTCTGTGAGTTGGAGGCCAGCCTGGTCTACAAGAGTAGTTCCAGGACAGGGCCCAAAATACAGAGAAACCCTGCATCGAAAAGAAAATAAAAACCCCAAAATCACTGACAGCTATTACTATATGTCTAATCTTTTGAATAAACGTAGAAACATTTCAACCTAGGAAGTTTATCACACAACTTACAAAAATATTAATTTAGCATATTCCCTTATAAATATGGAATTAATACAATCTACATCTAGGCTAGAAACAGAGTGCTGATGTAAACGGTTCACAATCACTGACATGAAAGCTCCTAATGCAACCAAGTACTCAAGAGTGGAGTTTATAACAATCTTTACAATACCATATGTATTGTATATGTATTCTTGTCCCTTTAAGGGTGAGCCACGCCCACTCCCTCTCTGTCTGCAACTCTGCAGACCCTTGGACCATCAGCTCTCTGTCCTCACTGCTCTTGGGAGAGGCAGGCGGCCTTCTCCTGCTTCCCCTTTCCCTCTCTCTCTCTCCTTCTCCCCCCCCCTTCTTTTCCTCCATAATCCATCTAATAAATGCTTAACTTTAATATCTATCTGGTTTCATGTTCCCGCCTCCGCCACCGCCATTTGCCACCATGGCCTGACCATGCGGTCTCAACTTTGGGTCCCGCTGCTGGGTACCCCAATTATATTATCACTACATTTGGTGCCGTGACTTATGGCACACAGTGCGGCTTTTTTTCAGTTCCAGCCTTTTTTCTTGTGCGTGTCGGCTCAGCAACAGGGCGGATAATGCCTCTAAGTTTCTCTTATTATTAAGCTTAAAATCCCTGTAGCTCAAAAATTACGGCTTTTTCATACAACATGTGGCTGTCGCCATCTTGGCTGAGGGCAAGGTCAGGTGACCAGATTCTCCCACCTCTACGGAAGCATTCCTTGTTTTGTCCTCCGGTTTACTTATGTTTTGTCTCTAAATTCCTCTTGCTGACTCTGGTACATATGTGTTCTATGCAGTGGCATCCACTTCATCCAATCCCTGCTCTGTGTGTATGTGTATGATCATACAGGTAACTTTAAGCTTCTTACAAAATATTAAGCTGTTCTCTAATATTGTCAGTTTTGCCAGTAACCTTCTATTACAAGCAGTTTTTCTTCTTTCTGTCATTTTACGAGTGTAAATCTTACCTGTTGAGCCAATGCGGTCAAGCTCAGACCCAGCTCTCCAGGCAGATTCTAAACTGTAGTTATACCTAAAAAAAACAGCCCTCAACTGCTCAGAGATCTGGGGAATATGGCATTTATTAACAAAAGCTTTTCATAACAAAAAAAGACAGGTTGGCTCCCAACAGCACTCTGCTTCCTCCAAAGAAGACAGAAGACCGAATGGCACAACAACGTCCATCCGCAGTTCGCTTCACCACTGGGCCGGGGCAAAGCTGCCCTTCACCTAAGCTGAAGATCTCCTGATGTGGACAGAATCGCTGGAATTGACAGCCTGCTCCTAACAAGGTAGATCTGGCTTCCTACAGATTTCTTAGCCCACAGGATCATCTGAAATCTGGCAAGCCCTGTGATAAACAGCAAAAGGCAAATGTGACCTTCAGCAATCATGGAGAACCCAAAAGGGGAGTAGCTCTGGGTGCCAACCAAGTAAGTTCTCTATCATTTTTCAATCAGTAACTCAAGTAAAATTTTATCCTTCCCAAGGATCTCTGATAGTCTGATAGCTGAGAGGCTTTGTCAGTTAAAAAGACTGACAAAGTCACTGAATAAGTTTCAGATCAAATTTCTCTCTTATGATGCCTTCCATAGTCTTAAAAATACTTTTCATTGTACAAAAATATCTGTAACAGTCATTCTAACATAAATATGCTACTGTTTAAACAATGTATGTGTCTAAAACTTCTGTTTTCACAAACCCAAAGAATTCTTGTGAGTTCCAGAGAGACAAATTAAAGGATCCACCTTAAGCAGGTCAGAAACACATCCCCTCAATTCCCTGATCCTAAAAATTATTTTTTCCTCTTAAGTTAGTTAACTGTTCTTTGTTCCCCCAACACCATAAACAGGTATAAGAGACACCAGACATTTCCACGCACAAACCCAGACAGGAGCAGAGACCAGCTATGCTAGAATATGACCTGCACCAAGCCTTCTCAGGTCCCTCTCCCCAGAGACGACACCCCACTATTAAGCCAGAAGCAGTCTTGAGAATCCGCTGCCCCAATTCCTTTGACCTGTGGTGCCTAACCGCCTGCTTTATTATTATAAAAAAGAGATGGGAATGTAATGGATTCCTGTCCCTTTAAGGGTGAGCCACGCCCACTCCCTCTCTGTCTGCAACTCTGCAGACTCTCTGACCATTAGCTCTCTGTCTCCAGGGCTCTCAGGAGAGGCGGTTGGCCGCCTCCTGTTTCCCTCCCTCCCTCCCTCCCTCTCCCTCTCCCTTCTGCTTCTTTCCCTCTATAATCCATCTAATAAATGCTTAACTTTAATATCCGTCTGGTCTCATGCTGCCCGCCGCAACCCCTGCCATTCGCCGCCATGGAAGATCCAACCATGCGGTCTTGACCCTGGGGACCCCATTATTAATTAAAACTACAACAATATGCACCTTTCATTTGAATGAAAGTGCAATCCCAATGTTCTCTTATGATTCAAGAGATAAAATGTCACTAAGAATTCAAAGTTAAATCCTGGATGCCGCATGTACACACCACAGTACTCCAATCATATACAAACGTTTTTAAAAACTTGGGAGACTCACACTGAACATTCATGCAGACTTTTTTTTTGCTAACATTTCTTCAACAGCCCAGCACAGCAACTAATTACAGGATATTGTACTTCATACCAATGTTACGCTGTACCACCACATACCAATATTCTACAGGTGACCTGTATATGCTATCTAAATAAGACGTTCTATAAATGACTTACACATGGTAGAGGTGGATTTGAGAGGGATACGAAACCAATCCCTAGGAATAACAAGAAAACTACTTCTCTGAATTTTAAGGGCCCATGGTTTCTAATCATCAAGGCTCAAAATTAGTTTTAAACTTATTTAAATATTTTTTAGGCTTTAACTTAATGTCTACCCGAGTTCCTGAACTCCACAATTTCTAAGCCATGTAAGAGTACTAAGTGGATTGCAAACTTCTGTGTGAAACATCATCTTGACTTTTGAAAGCATGATAAACCTGCATACACCAACTTCCCACCACCCACAAGTTTGTACATACTAGGTCTTATTATGTGAGACTAGTGGCATTCCTATATACCTCAAGCAATCATAAACCAAACGTTGAAAAATAGTGCCATGCAAAAAATGAAAAGCACAGGTCTGCCTCTGTGAAACTGGGTAAACAAAAATGTACACTAAAAAACTGACACACTTAAAACCACTAGCTGTATATGTTAAATCCTCTGGAGAGAAGGGGAGAAATGTTTAAGGGCCTTGTAAATAAAGATTCTAGGGAAACCAAGTGCTTGACCATTCTGTTCCTGTCATGAATACAAAATGTGATTAAAACTGTAACCCTTCTGATTACTACATTTCAGCAAATTATTACTCCTCTCTAAATAACAGTGTGGCTGAACCTGAAAATGTACAACTCCAGAGACAAAAGAACATTTTTTATACAGGGTAATAATCTGCTAGTCATACGTGAAACAGTTAAATGAAGATGCAAATGAGAAAACAAGTATTACAGGCCTGAAAATAGAAAATTCCTTTCATCATTTAATAATTAGCATGAATGAGACAGGATAAGCAGCAGCCAAATTTAAACATTATAACATATTCACAGCATATCCAGCACAGTATTTACCAGACAAGATTTATGCCACAATGAACATGTTGATTAATCCCTAGGCTAGATGTTAACTGGTTAGAGAAAGCAGCTTGCAAATTAATGCCTAAGAAGTACAAATATGGGGACTGGAGAGATGGCGCCAGGGTTAACAGCACTGACCTTTTTCCATAGGATGCAGGCTCAATTCCCAGTATGCACATAGCAGTTCAAACTGTCCAGGGGACCTGATACCCATGGAAAAACACCAATGCCCATTTAAAAAATAGATTAAGGCATGTGACTTTTGTTTATGCTGTGAAGCTGTGATTCTTTGCCTGAAAACACCTGTGACCCTAACAAAGCGTTGAATGACCAATAGTGAGACAAAGCCAAGGACAGGTGGGGTTGGCAAGCATGAGAGTATAAATTGAAGGAGAAATGCAAGGAGAGAATAAGGGGAGGAGGACATCAGGGGCCAGCCACCCAGCCACTCAGCCAACCACAGAGTAAGAGTGGAAGTAAGATATACAGAAGAAAGAAAAGGAAAAGGGCAAGAGGTAGTCCGGATAATTTAAGTTGCCAAGAAACAAGGTAAGGACAGGCATTCATAAGGCTCTGTGTGTGGTTTGAGAGCTGGGTGGTGGGTTCCCAAAAGCCAAAAAACATGTCAAAAGAGTAAAACATCACATAACAAATATGTAAAAGGGACCTAACATCTAATACACTGAAGACAGAACATCCACCAAGAACAAAATCTCAAGCTAGCAAAGTTAGAAAGGCTGTAGCTAGCTATTCCTTGAAATGTTTGTTCTTTATTTCAAGGCCAACAGAAAGGTACTCAAAGATTTTTACATAAATTACAAATGTGCTTTTCATAAAAAGTGACTGAAGCCAACTTCATCTATACAATGATAGTGGCTGGAGTGTTGAGAACAACCTGGGAGGGAGGGAGAAGCGTATGTTAATTATCTAATTCCAGTCAAGAAATATTGTCAAGCATGGAAGAGATGCTTCAAATAGGTCAGTGGGACTCGGCTACAGACAAAGATAAAGATATCAAAGTTAAGATCTTTTAAACTAGATGTGGTGGTTGGTGCATGGCTGTAATCCATAAACTGATAAGGTACAGGCAAGTGGTTCAGGACCTGAAGGCTAACCTCAGCTAAGAAGCTAGTTTGAGCCAGCTAAGCAAAAATAAATGAAAAAATAAAAAGCAAGAAATTAAGTCATTAACTCTTAAAACTCTCAGCCGAAGTTTACAAAGGCCTACAATTTATACTAATTCTAGGCATTTCGGTTTTGAGACAGGGTTTCTCTGTAGCTTTTTGGAACCTGTTCTGGAACTTGCTCTGTATATCAGGCTGGCCTTGAACTCAGAGATCCACCTGCCTCTGCCTGGAATTAAAGGTGTCACCACTACCCCACCCAGATGAAATTTAGGTTTCAATATTCACACCACATTTGCATTCTATTAAACCTAGAAAGTTAACACAGCTCTTCATCAATCAACCTTGAATGGCACTTTGAAACTGAATAATAAAGACCAAGAGGTTCAAATAGTCAAAAGCTGCTAATTCAAGAACAAGTTAATCTGTGTTTTCTGGGAGAATACTGATCTCAATCCTAAGTGATCAACCCTAAACTCATCCAAGTAAGGGCAACATAAATGGACTCAGTAGGGCACTGTATGTATATTACTGTGTATAAGCAAAGAAAAACAGAATAAATCACGAATTCTAGAAGGGGTGGTTTTTCGAGACAGGGTTTCTCTGTAGCTTTGGAGTCTGTCCTGGTACTACCTCTTGTAGACCAGGCTGGTCTCAAACTCGCAGAGATCCGCCGCCTCTGCCTCCCAAGTGCTGGGATAAAGGCGTGTGTCACCACTGCCTGGATTCTTTATTGTATTTTAAAAATACAACTTGTTTTTGAAGATCTTCCCCCCCACACTCTCTCTCCTGCACCTTTCCATCCACATACTTTTTCTGTTTTCATGTCACAGGTACTTTTCATGGTAATCCCAATCTCATTCTGGAGACCTATTTTCCCTCTCTGTTTCATGACCCACCTATAGCCACATCACTGACACAAATATACATATAAGCAGCTAAGATCTGGGGACAAGAGATGCCTCAGTCAGTAAAGTGCTTGTTGTACAAGCATGAGGACCCAAGTTCTACTCTAGAATCCATGTCAAAAAGAAAAAAAAAAAACTAGGAGGCATTTATGAAAGAGAACATGCAGTTGTTTCATTTCCTGAGTCTGGGTTATTTCATTAAGTTTTCCCACATTCATCCATTTTCTTCTAAATTTCATTTTTTTTGTATGACTGAATAAAACTGCATTATGCACATGAACCACATTTTATCACCTATTCATCAGCTGATGTACAAATGATGTACAATAGCTAAGCTGATTCCACTCCCATACTATTCTAAATAGAACAGAAATAAACATGGATGTGCACAAATCTGTAGGAATATAATAAAGCTCTCATCAAAGCTCTTTGCAGGGGTGGAGAACATTACAGAAAGCCCTACTGGTAAAAATACAGAGAACAACTGACCATGGGGTATCCAGCTCCAATTGGTATAAAATGTACAGTATGATACATACACTAAGACTCAAGAAACATCCAGAAAAGGGGGCAGAAAAGATTGTAAAACTTGGGACCAGGAAGTCTGATGTGAGACTATATGTCCTAGAACTCACAGGCAAGTTACACCCAAACCTCAGCAAGTTACCTAACACCCAAGCCTCAGACAGTTACCTAACAAGACCTGAGCAAGGACAACACGAATAGACATGCTAAAATCTCATGATTTACATCTCTGAGAGAGGGAGATGTAGTCTTTTCCAGATATAAGCCCCTTAATCCAACACCAAGTCTTGTAAACATACAAGCAAACAACACTAAATGGATTCAGCAAATCACATATACATGTGCACACACGCACAAAACCACACACAAATACAACCATAATAATTCAGAAAAAAAAAGACGACATGAATTTGAGCTGGGGTCAGGAGTGGATAATATATGAAGGATTAGAGGAAACAGCAGGTTGGGGGGGAGAATGATTCAATTATATTTTAATTTTTTAAAATTGCAAAATTAAAAAACAATTCCTGCAGTAGAACAGAATCCTTTGGATATATGCCCAGGAGCGGAACTGCAGTTGGATCTAGTTTTCTGTTTGAGAAAATTTTGTTCTTGAAAATGAATAGCAAATTTAAAAGACAACTTAAGACAAACTAGAAGGCACACTAACTAATTAAAGCAATAAAGTAATATTGCTCACAGATATCCACCTGTCTCTGCCTCTACAATGTTGGGATTAAAGGAATGTGTCCCAAAGCTATTTTTAGTGATTTTAAAGTTTACTTGGTACCTTTACAAATGAGTTCTAAATATTCTTGGCATTTTTAAGCCTTCCTCGAGTTAAACACCAAAGGTGGCTCTTTTTCTGTCTGCTGTTCTCCATTACCTACTAAATAAAAACACTAAATGAACATCTCCACATAACTAAAAGAAACCAAAATTCTTTCACTACCCTTCTGGGCTGGGAACTTTAGTTAGCATGTGTTTGCAGGATATATAGCAAATTTCTGCAAAGCAGAAATTAAAGCAGAAGTCACAAGTTTCTCCTATACAACCTTGAAGCCATTTATTTGAAAAGGAGTTCAGTGATAATAAATTTCAATATGGTTCTCTTTTAAATAGTAATCAAGTTGTTATATTTTTAGTCAAAATGCTAAAATCTAGGAAAGCTTTAACCTTCAAATTTTAACTGAGGTATACCTAATATTCTTTCTACTTGGTATTCTTCACCTCCACACACATTGACAGATTCAAAAGGACATTTCTCACAGATGTTAGAATCCAGTCAGTACTCAAAGATTTCTGGCAGTATGAGTCAATGTCCCCACTCCCAACACTGTGGACAGAGTATCAGGCAAGCACTCTCTCACTGAGTTAGATCCTCAGCGCTTCAACAGTTTCTTCTTCACTGGCCATTGCTAACTACAATATTCCCACTAATATTACATTACAGACCACAGACTATTTATTAGAGTACTCTATATGCTTACTGTCTTCTACTGACTCCAACAGAAATGATACTGAACCAAGAGCTAAAATATCTAACATATCAAAGATGCAGGGCTTCTGCATAAATGAAAATGAAAAATGAAATTTATGCCCTGGCAATGCTAAAGCATTCATGAAGCTGTGCTCTTAAATGCTGCGCTATCTCTCCAGTCAGGATAAAACTCCACTCTTAAAGAGCATGATATGTAGTCCTGATAGTCTAAAACTCATAGAAAATGTGGAATGTGCTTCAATTTTCATCACAAGAAGGACTTTAACAAGACATCTGTAGTGCCAATATTAGAATCAACAATGGATAAATGAGACTCCATGAAACTAACAGGCTTCCATAAACAAAAGATTCCATCATTTGAATGAAAAGACAGCTCACAAAATGGAAGGGGGCAAAATGACATTACCAGCTATACATCTCACAAAGAATCTAAAGATCGATTTACCACATGATCCTGCTATACCACTCCTGTTACAGAGATATTGCTAATTTGTGTTTATGTCTACTCTATTCACAACAGATAGAAAATGGAAACCTAGATCTTCATCAACTGATGAGCAATGAAAATACAGTTTACATACACAATGGAGTATTATTCACCTAGTAAAGGTAAATGAAATTTTCAAGTAAATGGATGGTACTAGAAAATACCATTTTGAGGGAGGTAACCCAGTCTGAGAAAACAAACAATGCATGTCCTCGCTCACATGCGGAGGCTAGCTAACCTTGTGTGTTTAAGCCGAAATACCAGAAGGCAGGATATCATGGGGGGCAGGAGGCAAAAAAGGAAAGGGGCACAGAGAACTACACAGGGTAGTATGAAATGGGAAAGACACTCAAGAAATTTGAAAATACCTTATAGAAAAACTATAGAAGCTTTCTAAAATATTTACATAAGCATATGTACATATTATATATATATACACACACACGTTTACATACACAACGGATCATTCACCTAGAAAAATATGAAAAATATGAAATTTCAAAGTAAATGGGTGGTAATGGAAATTATCATTCTGAGGGAGGTTACCCAGAACCAGAAAGACAGACATTGCATGCTGTTCACTCTCACTTGAGGTATAATTGGTGACACTGCCTTCCCCCCAAATATAGCCTATAAATTTAAAAAGCCAGTAACAGGTAAGAATTACCTTTTTTAAGTTGTTCAGTCAGTGGAATCCACAAGAAGCATTCCTCTTTTGCCCCTCCAAACATCACTTCTAAGACTCCCTATTGCTGACACCAGAGAATCACAGGACATGGAGAAACCAAGCCAGGACCAATATGGAATCTTCATACCTACAGGCTTGCTCATTATATGCTGAAGAGGGAAGTATTTATTTAACCAGCATGGCCACTGTACAATAATGACTAACTGGGCATAATGATATGCCCACGGGTACGACAGTTGTCCAAATATTATGGGACTAACCAACTACTTTCTGAATGATTAAAGGCCTACTTACTGCGCAGGACTGAACTCATACTTGACAGGGTTAACTTGGTACCCACACCCATAAACAGGGAAAAAACGAAAACAATGTCTGGCTAGGTCATAGGCACCCTGGGATAACCTATTATCGTTTTTCTAAATACACACTTTAAGTTACCTTTGTACCTGCAGCAATTCTCAACCTCACCAGAAACCTACAAGTGCAGACAATAAGGAGACAGTGAAATAGTCACCTGTTTACAAACCACTGCTATCAAGGCTTTAGGATCAACTTGAAAGAGGGGACAAAAACAGTTTAAAAGCCAGATGGAGTAGCTGTCTGTAGTGAAACAGTATTTGCTCCGACATTTACACAGCACCATTACACACATGAACGTTCAGTGACTGGAATCGCATACACTGGACCTGCACAAGATGAAGGTAGGCAAAATCCCAGCATGAATAAGGAAGAGCTCATGACATTCCACTCCTATCTCAGAAATTTTGGCAAATGATGGATTCAGGAGAAAAGAGAATTTTCTTTAGAGATGGGCTCTAAAAAGGGTATACTTGCTGCCTATAAGAGAAGGTCCTACCCCGATACATAAGTCAGCACTAAATGACAAGTCAAAAGCAGCGCATGGCCAGGCAGTGGTGGTGCACGCCTTTAATCCCAACACTCAGGAGGTAGAGGCAGGTAGATCTCCTAGTATACAGAGCGATTTCCAGGACAACTAGAACTGTTACAGAGAGCAACTCTGTCTCGGAAAAAAAGAAAATAAGAAGGAAACGTGAAGTTGAGAGAAATAAAAAGGGGAGAAAATGAAGGGCAGATTCATTAAGGTACAATATATTCGTGTATGAAACTCTCAAATAATAAAGAAGGGAATAATAGAGGGCTAACAAACCAAAACTTAAGGATCAAACTTAAGTCAATAACCCTGAAGATTTTGGTCAATTATGAGCAACATGTGTAACAGCTGTGGTAGTGGTACACATTTGTCATTCCAGCACTCCTTGAGACAATGGATCAGAATTTTAAAGATTCACCGTGAGTTCAAGGCCAGCCTGACCTTTAGAGCAAGTTTCAGATCAGCCTCCAAAAGCCACAGATAAACCGTCTCATAAAACCAACCTTGAGTCATTACTCAAACCAGAATACACATATCAAAATAGACCTTAAAAACCAAGAAATGAAATCCACATTATTATCACTATGGAAAACCACAGATCAAGTAAAAATTAATTAATTGATCAGCAAATCTATTTGCTGATATCATACTAAAGAAAAACTGAATCAAACAAATATTTTTTGTTTTGGTTTGGTTTTTCGAGATAGGGTTTCTCTGTAGCTTTTTGGGAGCCTGTCCTGGAACTAGCTCTTGTAGACCAGACTGGCCTCGAACTCACAGAGATCCACCTGCCTCTGCCTCCCAAGTGCTGGGTTTAAAGGCGTGCGCCACCACCACCTGGCTTCAAACAAATATTTCTAAGGACGGAAACAGCTCAGTGATACAGTAACTGCCTGGCATGAGGCCGTGCCTTGGGTGTCAGTTCCAACACAAAAATTACCTAGGATAATGGGGAATCTATAATATTCAAAGAGTCATACCTGCAAAAGCCAGTAAAACATAACAAACTAAAAAATAATGGTGATTTAGAACTAATTCATGTAGACATGGGCCAAAAAGGACAAATAAAACTAGTTCATATGGACAAGGGCCAAAATGCAAACTAAAATCACACAGGTCTAAATGTAAAACAAGATGACTCTTGAACTCTAATCAAAACCTATAAAATAGGAACAAAAGAGCAACATTTTAAATTTTACAGGTTTCAGTAATAAGCAGGAAAGTGGCTTCTGTGGGGTAAGTGGATCAAGACAGGCTACTCTTGGGAGAGTATGAAAGTCAAGGCCACCCTAGCCTACTAAAGAAAAGGTCTCAAAAATAAGTCTGGCTCAAGTTTCTTAACTCACATATGTTATTCTACTTTTTCAAAGCACAACCAACACTGGTATTGAGTGGTCATTTAATAAAAAAACGATCTCAGCCAGGTATGGTGGCATACACCTTTAATCCCATACAATGGAATCAGAAGCCAGCAATTTCCAAGCTAGCTAAGGAAACCATTGAGACTCTGTCTCGAAAAACTTAAACATGGTGGTAATAAACCTTCATTCCCAGCACTGGGTAGCAGAGTCAGGATCTGTCTGTAAGTTCAAGGCCAGCTTGGTCTACAATGCAATTTGAGAACAGGCAGGGCTACATAGTCTCCAAATTCAAACAAAACAAAAAGATGTCTCTTATTATTACATCAAAATATTAATGTTCTTTATTACTCAACCCTCAAGGATCTTTACAATTCAAGTATCTCCATCAGGCAGTCTTTTACGTATTAATATTCAAAATTATTCTTAAAAACCACAAATATTAAAAATGTTTTATGCATCCTCTCTTCATAGTAGGAACAGTCCAAATATCACACTTTATAAATATTGCTTTTATCGTTACCAGAATAAACTAGTTCTGAAGATAAAGTAGGTCAGAACTTTTGAGAATATGTTGTTGTCAAACAAATTAAGAATATTTTTTAAATATATAGGCATATGTTAATTTATCAGCCTAAAATAAATATCCTTTAAATACTGTTTCTGAAAGTGTGTTGTACGTGTGTGTGTGCGTTTGATCTGTCAGTCCAGGTACATGCTACACCTTAAGTGTGATGGTCAACAGACAACTTTCAGGACTTGGCCTCTACCATGGATTCCCAAGAGGATCAAGTTCTTTTGGACTTGTACAGCAAAGTGATTTGATCTCACGAATCATCTCAATTTTAGAACATAATAGGTGGCTCTTAAAGTTACTATAGATACACTGACTTAAGTGATTGATTTTCAAACATACAAGACCTCAAGTTTACTACTGAACCATCCCTAGGCCAACTACAGGAGTTGGGAGATTTTAGTGCTTAAAAATAATCTTATCTAAAACAACAGTGTCCATAATTACCAAAATTCATTATTTCCAGTGGTCTATGCAGTTGCTAACACCGGTTAGAAACTTCTCTGGGGTCAGACATTAGCTAGATACCTGTGCCACAAGACATTAAGTTTGCTGTTTAAGACACATACAAATAATACTATTAGTATAGGAAGGTGAAAGGAAAGTCCTTAAAAACTTTTCAAAAAATACAGAATACACATTCTAGTAAATAATCACTCTAATGTGAAGACTCCTCACGATGTCAAGCTCTCACAGCTGGAAACTCTCTAGAGCTGCAAATTATAAACACCTACATTAAACCAGTTTTTTGTTTTGTTTTTACTGAGCTATAGATTTTTCTCAGCTCCCGTCCCTTCCTCTCCCCTCCCCTTCAACATTCTCCCATGGTCCCCATGCTCCCAATTTACTCAGGAGATCTTGTCTTTTGCTCCTTCCCATGTAGATTAGATTCATGTATGTCTCAAGGTCCTCTTTGTTGTCTAGGTTCTCTGGAATTGTGAACTGAAGGCTTGTCTTTCTTTGCCTTAGGTCTAAAAGTCACTTATGAGTGAGTACCTATTATATTTGTATGTTTTGTTTAATTTAAAATTCCATTTTCTAGATTCCATCAGCTAACCACTATGATTCAGAGTGATTCAGATATTATAGAATAAGCCATGACAAGTTCTTACAATCCTGAAAAGCAGCCAAATTTGGTTACCATTATTCCACACTTCTTTTTGCCTTTAAAACCCGTATCATCCCCAACCCCAAATTTGGGAATGGCACAATGGATATGAGCAAATTCCTTCAGCCTGTTATGTGGCTCTCCTTTACCAAGCTATCCACCTCTTTCCTTTCTAACTCTAGATGAAACAGTAAACCAAGCTCTTTGGATCTGACACTAAATTTTAACTATTCCAGGAGTACATGGCATATAACCCCAGCACTCAGAAGCTGGCAGGAAAACTGCCATGAATTGAAGGCCAGCCTGGGCCCTTCAAAACAAACAAAATAATTCATTCATAATAGTAAGATCAGGACTAAGAATTTGAAGTCACTGAAAAACTCTTAAACCTCAGAGTGGCATAAACTGTCCAACACCTTAATTAAGTCACTCTAGTTCATGTATTGGGAAAAAAACTATGTAGCAAAAACTTGAAAAAAGAAAAAAAGAAAGAAAAAAACCCACTTTGAGTCTTTTATACAATCACCATATCACCATAGAGGGTGGCAGTGTGCACAAAAGCATCCTTGTCTAGGTACTAGGATGTATAATCTGAGGGCAGAAATAAAGTTTTATATGCAGGGAAGACTTTCAACAATTGGCAACAGGGTTTTGATCAATTTCATCAGTAGACCAGTACAAGCTATGAACTGATTTCAAAGGGCAGCTTTGTGAACAGATGAGAATACAAAGGGACTTTGCCACAATAAGGTGTCCCTAAGGCCCTTAAAAGAGACCGGACACACATACACACACACACACACACACAATTTTATATACATATAAACCCTGAAATACCAGGCTCTGGCATGATTGGGCATTAGTGTCCTCTATCCTAACTTTGATATATTACAAATTAGGTAAAAACTTATCATTAACAGAAGCTGAAGTTATTAAGGATCAAAGCCAAGTCTTTAAATAATGTATGCCATATTAAACACTACCAAACAAGTATTTAGTCTGTCTCACTTCTGAGTTTAGATCTTACCAGCATAGAATTTCCAGAATCACCCCAACACTAGTTTTCCATTGTATTTTCCTCTCTGTAAAATTGTGAAAATAGATATTACCTGTGTGCTATTTCCAATGTTAACATGAGGGTCAAGTGTATCTCAGGGGTTTCTACTGTTAATTCAAAACCCTGCTTAAAATGTACCACAATGAGCACGAGGCTACACTAAATACTATCTATTAAACTTAAATTATTTCTAATGATCAGTATTGAGTAATTCTTTAAGATGTTAATGCATTGCACAAAAATGTTCAGTACCTTTTGAGGTTTGGGTATCTCTTTAGACTTCACCAGCTGTACAGGTATTACCCAAAAGGCTTTTCAATTAAATATTTTGGTAACATTTCAGATTTTCTAATGAGGCATGCTTAATAAGCACAGTGAATGTAAGAACATTTCTAAAACTGGTGGGATAATATATATATATATATACACACACACACACACACACACACACACACCTAAGAATCCTCAAATCCTCAGACCCAATACTGACTCTCCAATACATGCAGTTTTCCTTTCATTAAAAAAACAATTTCAAGCCAGGCGGTGGTGGCACACGCCTTTAACCCCAGCACTCAAGAGGCAGAGGCAGGTGGATCTCTAGAGTTCAAGGCCACCTTGTTCTACAGAGCTAGTTCCAGGACAGGTTCCAAAGCTACAAAGAAACCCTGTCTCGAAAAATAAAAAAAAAAAAAACAACAACAACAAAATCCAACTTTAAGTAACAAAATGCATAATTTTACTAAATCCCTTCAAATTCAGGAACGAATACATACTCAGTTGAGACATCTCTCAGAAAAAAAAAAAAAGCATCTACTGAGTCCTCCAAATATACGTTTTCACACTAATTGGCGGAGGATAGGAAAGGATATCCCAAGACAAAGTTCTATGAACAAGTTCCATGGAATCCCTACAAAGACATCACACCCTAAATTATTTGTACCATTAAATTTCTTGTTTAAATTATTTAATACTCAGAATCCTCAAGACTTGCTTTTCTCTTGTTTTTGAACACAATGAAAATAAAAACAGATGCAGAACTGTGGTTTACTCCTCTAATCCCAGAACTCAGGAGGCAGAAGCAGTAGGGTAATCACATAGTAAGACCCTGTCCCCCCCCGAAAAAAAAGAATATACATGTATAATGGACTTCAAAGATATATTTGGAATTCTAGAATAAAGACTGACTGTGAGAGGCAGATGGGTCTCTGTGCATTGGGACCAGCCTGGTCTATATATCAAGTTCCAACCTAGCCAGCTCTACAGTGAGACCCTTTGACCCTCTCAAAAAACCAAAACATTAAAAAAAAAAAAAAAAAGGAACAACAAAAAACACAAGATTATTTTATCCTGGTGTAAAGGACTAAGAAAGAATGGAGTTATACTATCTGTTAGGCTCAAGAAGACAAAAGTGATGGAAGTGAATTACAAAGTGAGGTATAATTTAGCAAATGACTAGAGATTAAAATGACTAACAAACTGCTTGCAAATGGAACTAATCATCCCAGATACAATAAGAAACAAAAGCCAACAAGTATGAGTTCAATTAAGAAGGTGAATGAAAATCAAAATGCAGAAAACAAATACAGAAAAGGCTAGCAACTAAAACCTTAAGTGTCATCAAAAACTCAAAATCTGGAATACTTCCAGGAAAAGGATCACACCATAAGCTTGACAACTAAGACTATCACACAACTCTTAGCACATGATTTACATCCAACATTTGCTGAATGAATAAACAACAGAATTTGGTGAGAATTATTTCAACTCTAAAGGAACTTATTGCCTCAGTATAAGTAAATTAAATCATTTACAGATGTTTTCTTGAGTGTGTAAAATTAATTTCTTACTGGATTTTGAAATGAATGCATAATTGGGATCAGTTGTTACAAAAAACAACTTGAGAGCCTATAGGATCAAGCACCATATCCTTTTATGTCAATTACCAAAAAGCACACTAAAAGTACAATTACTCTTGCCTTCCAATAGTTATTATGTAAAATGAGCCCTAAAGAGTAAGAGTGATCAACAGTACTACCTAAGGATGCATGGAATACTACAGAAAACATATCCATAAAACTGATAATCATCATTTCCAAGATTTTTTCTTTTTTCTTTTTTTTTTTTTTGGTTTTTCGAGACAGGGTTTCTCTGTGGCTTTGGAGCCTGCGCTGGAACTAGCTCTTGTAGACCAGGCTGGTCTCGAACTCACAAAGATCCGCCTGCCTCTGCCTCCTGAGTGTTGGGATTAAAGGCGTGCGCCACCACTGCCCAGCCCAAGATTTTCTAACACTTGCTAACTTGCCACTTTAACATGTAGTTTAACTGCATAAAACTATACCTATACTCCATGCAACTATCTTCTTCCCATGCAATTACTCCATCCTA
Source organism: Dicrostonyx torquatus (assembly GCA_028555095.1). Taxonomy (NCBI): domain Eukaryota; kingdom Metazoa; phylum Chordata; class Mammalia; order Rodentia; family Cricetidae; genus Dicrostonyx; species Dicrostonyx torquatus. Next base: position 91,518 of record JAQHUG010000411.1, read on the forward strand.
AAGCAATCTTCTGACCATTAATAATTCCTCAACACAGTAATTATGCAGAGGCCAATATTTCTCAATACATAATCACAATGAGTATAGTTGATTCTACCCTAAAAGGCAAAATGCAAACAAACAAAAAAATATGAGTAAACTAGAAGATGCAAAATATTTTCTGAAAGTAATTGAAGGCATTAAGAACTAGTCAAAAGTAAAACCAAAAAGTCCATGGTATACTGCTGTGGACCTTCTCCAGTTTTCAACTAATACTATTTTAAATGATATCTACTCACGTAATACGGTCTTATTATGAAAGAAAAATATATGGCTTTTAACGACCTTAGTAAAATTATTTTATCCCACAAAGTGGTCTTTAGAAGCAAATGGCTACATTTATAAACTGTGAGCAAAGTCAGTCTACAAATGTACTTATTCCCAGTTCCCATCCACAGTCTGAGCAGGTAACAAGGAGGTATCAGCACGTAAAAAAGAAATATGGCTAACTTAAACATCCTTAGCTAAATAACTCATCTGAAGTCAGCCTAACTATATGAGGCCCTATCTCAAATGGTAAAATAAAAATTTTTAAAAAGGACTATCTTTAAAGTTGAGTATTTCAATTAAATTTAACAGGATGCTGGGGAAAAAAACAGGCTAGAAAATTTTAAATGGTTACAGACGGGCAGTGGGGGAACACATCTTTAATCCCAGCACTCGTGAGACAGAGGCAGACACATCTCCAAGTTTGAGGGCAGCCTGGTTTACAAGAGCTAGTTCCAGGGCAGGCTGCAAAGCTACAGAGAAACCCTGGGGGGGGGGGATATTTTAAATGGTTACAACAAAAACAAATTTCCTGAATCACAAAAAAGCCACCCTGAGAAGCCTCCTCTTTAAATGCATAACTAAAAAAAACTTGGAACACCTTAGGAAATAAGTTGAAGCACAAAGACTTCAAACTAAACTGAGATCCTTAAGAACTCAAAGTTCCTTTCCTGGAAAACTGTTCACGGACTCTGTTGTCATTAGTAAACATTTAGAAGACTGTTTGTAAATGTACTCTTTATCATCAAACACTAGAGTCTATGAGCATGCCAATCCCAACCATTTTCCTACAGTGACTGCTAAATTTAACAAAATGGATCCAAACTTGGTAACATCAGCACACAGTAACTTCCTTAAGCTGGACATGCTAAATGCACCACCACCACCACCACCCCCCATTCCTTTAATCCTAAAAGTAAATAGACATGACAGTTTAGGCCAGAAAGCTACTTACCACCTTCCCTTTCTCTAACTCTTTGAGCATGCACATTTTTGGCCTTAGTGTGACCTGTGCTGTCACTGTATTTGTTTTCAGGACTATCAGATCTCCGCAACATTTTATTTGGTGGTGAAGGATCTGCGGCGTCTCGCATCTTTTCATGTCTGTGATCACCACTACTGGGGTGACTCTTTGATGAATACTTAAGTGCCTGTAAAACATCACCCCCCCCAAAATGAAAGAGACAAAGTTGAAACTTTAAACTCAATTACCTATTTAAATTACAAATTTTAATGTGTTAACTTCACTTATATCAAACTCACTTATTTCCATTTTCAATACTTCCCTCATTCAGTGAAAATCTACATGTTCAAGAATTACTATGCAACTCCTGATAACAAATCTAACAACAAAACACAAAAAGGGGGGCTATTATGTAAACTTTAAAAACCAAGTATCTTGGCACACTTTGAAACTAAAATCATTTTGAAAGCTTAAACTACAACTCATTTATATTCTACAGCTAATGCATTCAGGCACATCAATAAAAATGCAAGTTTTAAGATTATAATTTAAAAAGACAACAGTTTTTTTTCATTTCTTTGATTCAGAAAGAGCACTAATCTTCATTTACAAGCTCTTTCAGGGATAAAATACTCTGCAAACTGTAAGAATATTTGACAAAACAAAGTGAAACTCTAAATGCCCTTAAAAGAATGGTTTTACTCTGCCAGTGTCTTAAGATGAACACAATGTATCAGTTCTTCACCAGGAGTAGTTACATGTCAACAATCTCCGACACATGCAAATACTCTGGCATCTGGCAAGCTCCTAGACAACACAAGCATCAGGTTAGAAACCTGCTTGCTCACGAGCCAGCCTATTGGCTCCCACGTGTAATCCTGCACTCACAAGATTAAGACAGGAGTAAAACTGGAAGCCAGTCTGGCCCACAGAACCTTGAGACAGACTTGTTCCTATTCTTTCATCTTTTAAAAGTGATCAGAGGCATTAAGTATTTACTTCTATTGTCATCAGACAGCTACTGTTTAGAAGGACACTTTTAGCAAAATCTTTAAAACTTTCCCTAAGAACAGACACCCAGAGTCATTTCTATTAGTATGAGGCATGGGCGCCTCATACTAAAATTTAAACTAACTCAAAAACAAAACCTTTCCCTTGAAAGGGGCTAACTTGAACTAGAAATTAAAATGGTATGAGGATAGTTTGCAACTGTAACTCACTTAGGTATTTCTCCTTTTCATCTACTTTTAAAACCTTCCCATTTATTTTTTGGCTCCCCAAAACAAGTAAGTAAATGTGTCTCTCGCTACACCCCAGCGATTCCTTCCCACTCAAACCAAACTAGGTCTTCCTGGTTGTATTTATTCTTTAAAAAAAAAAAAATAGAAAAGAAAAACCCTCAACTTCCTCTAGCCACCTTTCAAGCTAAGTCCTTAGACGAGTTTGGAGAGTACTAATGGAACCCAATACCAAATTTTAAGCGGGTCAGTCGTGCTACTTTCGGATTTGTTGTACCGAAAGGCCTGTAGCGATTTCTGAAGCCTGCGCTCGAGTAGCAGTCCCTCCCTTCCCCCTCCGGTCCCTTCCAATCCCTCTATCCCGGGATCGGCTGGTACCTGGAAAGGCTGAGAGTCCCCCCTCCGGTCGTGACAGCTGAAAAACAAGAAGGTAGCCGTGGCGTGAGACATCGCGGGAAGCGAAGAAAGCGGGTCTCCCCGGCCGCCCCTGCCCGCGGGCCGCCAACCAAACGTACCGGAGCGGATTCGCGCCGCGGACAATCCCCAGGCTCAGAGGCCCAGGCCGGTATCCGGTCCGCAGCCGCGGCCCGCTCGCCGCGCCCGCCAGGACCCCAGGGTGCCCGCCTGTCCACCCGGCCCGCCGCCTCCTCCGCCCGATCCCGATTAACAACAAAAATGGCGGCGCGGCCAGCTCTCGATAAGGACGCCCGCCCTCCCGCCCTCCGCCGCGGCCCGACCCGGCCCGAAACGAAGAGACGATTTACCCATCACTGAGTCTCTGCTGTTTCCTCGCATACATTACCATCAATGCCCGGCTGTGTGTGTGTGTGTCGGGGAGGGGGAGAGCGGCCGCGAGGCGGGCGGGCGCGCGCGCGGGAGGCGGGCGGGCAGCGGGCAGCCCCGGCACCAGGACTCGGCGCGCCCTCGGCGGCTCGCCGCACCTCCCCGTTACTGGCGCCGGCGCTCCCGAGCCATCTCCCTCCGTCACCACCGCTCAGGGTCGGCCGGGGCAGCGACACCAACTACACCGCGGCAGTGCGAGCCGGGGGGAGGGGGCGAGAGGCCGTGTTCTGGTCCCCCGCAGACAGCGAGCACCTCCAGCACCTTCCCCTCCGCCGGCTCCGCCACCGCCTGCCCTCCTCCCCGCGCCGCCGCCGCGTCCCTAAAGCTCGCCTGCTGCCGCTGCTACCGCCGCCGCCGCTCCACCAACTACATCCGGGCAACTCGGCCGTGGCCGCCTTCGGAAAACCTCGGCAGTTTCCGCCACACCCCCCTCCTACCCACCCCGCGCGGCTTGAGAACGCCGCCTTCGGCAAACCTCGGCTTGCTCCCGCCCTCCTCTTCCTCTGAGGCCTGGGCTCGTAGTCCCGCGACCCGGCAAGCCCTTTCCGGTTGCTGCTTTCCTCACTCTGAAATCCGGCCACTCCCGTTCCACCTTAGGGGTAGTCGTGCTCGGGGGCCTGCGAGAGACGGGCCCCGGGGCCTCCGGGCTGCGCGGGGTGGGAGCCGCCTTCGGGAGGAGAACCGTGGGGCGCGAGGGACGCCATAGCGGACTAAATGCGGAGCGGCGGCGGCTGCGCGTGCGCCCAGAGGCGCAACGGCGGCGGGGGCGGGGTGCCCTCCGCGAGTCGGCCCCGGCCCCCGCCCCTCGGGCTTCGTGTGGGGGTCGGAAAGCCCCTAATTGGGCGGCCCGGACAGTTACCGCGGAGCCTCGGTGAGCCGCAGCGGAAGTCGCCCTCACCCGCCACTGGAACCCGGAAGCGCGGCCGGGTGCAGTCACCTGCGGGGCTAGGGCGCCGTCTTAGCGCTGGAGACAAGTGCCCGGCCGAAAGGTGGAACGGAGCCTTCCCACCGCGACTTCCTCCTCTGCCTCTTAGTTCTTCCTCTCCCTGGGAGAAAATCCTTCGGAGAATGCAGCGGTAAAGAAAGCGTGCAGTGTGCTGAGTGAGGTCGCTATAAATTATTTGGGATACACGGGGAGGAAAAACATCAGCAACAGCCTCCTCTTGGCAATAGTCTACTGGTTTGTTATTGTACTGAAGATGGGTTTAACAGAAAGTTGCAGTAAACAGAAGAGAGTAAGATGCAAATCAGAAAAAACAATACCCCTTCAAAGGAAAAAATAATAAAGCACCAAGAAGATAATTTGGTATCCAAAAAGTTGTAACAGTCTCAAGTCTAATTAGTGTAATGTGGGAAGAGACCTTGCAATTATAACTGGAAAAAATTTTAAATAATGATATTGTGGGCTTCTCAGATCCACATATCAAATGTTAAGATTATTATTATAAGAAATAGTAAAAAAAAAAAAAGTGCTTATTGCCCTTGGAAGCTATCAGTAATGAAGAGGGCAAAGGTATTACATATCTTGCACAGAAATCTTGAAGACTGGCATCAATAGATAGGTTTTCTCTGTGTATTCTCTGGGTAACCTTGGCCATCCTAGAAGTCACTCTGTAGACCAGGCTGGTCTCGAACTCTTAGATCCACCTACATCTGCCTCCTGACAGCTGGAATTAAAGGCATGCACCACCACCTCCCTGCTTATATCACCATTTCTTCTTTCCTTTTGATGAAGTAACACAGGAGTGAACTCTGGAGGAAATGTTCCAGTTGTACCACTGATACTCATTATTCCAGATTTCCAAATTTAGTTACGCAATAAAATTCATTTGTCGCTCCCACATCTGTATCCAACATACAAAGATCTGGGAATGTTAACATGCCTGACAAGTGTTCTCTGCAAGGATTGAACGATGCTACCCTGCCTCTCATTTCACACTATGTAATGCTATGGTTTTCACAATTCTTTCGTCTTAATGAGTTTGTTATTTAAGTGCCCCCAGCTCAGATGCTGTCTAGTAATCCTAAACACAATAAGAATCTGGTAAATCTTAGAGAAAAACACCAGGGCTGGATTAGTTTCATTCACACTTGCCCCTAGTGCTTTTGGCCATGAGTGTCCTGTAAATGTTTACAATTATTTTCAAGAACACATCTTCAAACAAACATAAAATTATCTCATGTATGCCAGTTAGTTGATGAAAAATGGAACCAGAAGTTTACAAGGACTTAACCTTGTTACTAGAGGAGTAGTCAGTGTTCATGATTTCTTTATTAATAAGGACTGCAGATAACAAAGTCGTATGTGTTTCCTAGCGTGCAAATCAACTATTAGGTTTCTTTTTAAAAATCTACTGCCTATGGCTGGAGATAAATAAGGCTCAGTGGTTAAGAGTACTAGCTCTTCTTCCCGAGGGCCTGAGTTCAGTTCCTAGCACCTATAAAAATAATTTGTTATCTAGCTTAGATAATCGTTAGACAAATCCTAAAATACTCTCAGTCCTTTTTTCCTTAGCTGCCTAGGATACAATTCTGGCTCATTCACTACAGTATACTCATCTCTGATAGAACAGCTCAACTTGACTGGAAAAAAACCAAAATAGCCAATCAGGCTGGAGAGATGGCTTGGTGGTTAAGATCACTGATTGTTCTTCCAGAGCAGAGGACCTGGGTTCAATGCCTAACACCCACATGGCAGCTCACAACTATCTGTAACTTCCCTTCCAGAGAATCTAACACCCTCATGCAGATATGATTGTGGACAAAACAATGATGCATATAAATCAAATGAAGTCTTAAAAAAAAATAGCCACCCATGCTAAAGATGAAGTTATTTTTCTGATTGCCAAGGTGCACACAAGCAAATCCCTAGGGCTGTTAATCCACATATCCTTGCTTCTTAACCAGCTGTGTAACATCTTTCTTCTAAACAGAGCAATACTACCTCAAAAGCAATTTTCTTGCTTCTTACCCTAGCAACAGAAATCAGCAGTAACAATTTCTGCCTACTCCTAAACTACCAACTTTTTCATATCTGAATACGGCACAACACTTTAGTAAGTATAAAATATCATATGCAAAAACAAACTTGCCACAAACACATAATTGTCTGATTTATTTTACCCCCTCAGTTGGATCACTTGCGTCAATTTAAAATGTGGTATACTAACTACCGTCTTTAGAAGGTTTACATCTGCCTCTAAAGCAGTGGTTCTCAACCTTCCTAATGCTGTGACCCTTTGATACTGTTCTTCACGGTGTGGTGAACCCCAACCATAAGATTATTTTCATTGCTACTTCATAACTGTAATTTTGCCACTGTTATGAATCCTAATATAAATATTTGTGTTTTCTGATGGACTTAGACCACTCCTGTTAAAGGATAGGGTCGAGATTCACAGGTTGAGAAGCACTGCTCTAAAGACTCTTATTAACTTTTGCTCCTTCTTTTGTATCTGAATTCCTTTATTGTACTCTTACACATTTGTTTTCTGTTTCTCTCTTAGAACCATATAGACCATTTTCTCACCCCTGGGCTCTGCTCCAGATTGTCAGTATTCTTCTCTCTCTCTCTCTCTCTCTCTCTCTCTCTCTCTCTCTCTCTCTCTCTGTGTGTGTGTGTGTGTGTGTGTGTGTGTGTGTGTGTGTGTGTTCTGGCTGTCCTGGAACTTGCCTTATAGAACAGGNTTTATTGTACTCTTACACATTTGTTTTCTGTTTCTCTCTTAGAACCATATAGACCATTTTCTCACCCCTGGGCTCTGCTCCAGATTGTCAGTATTTTTCTCTCTCTCTCTCTCTCTCTCTCTCTCTCTCTCTCTCTCTCTCTCTCTCTCTCTGTGTGTGTGTGTGTGTGTGTGTATGTGTACAACTTCTCTGGCTGTCCTGGAACTTGCCTTATAGAACAGGCTGGCCTATAACTCACAGAGATTGTTTGCTTGCGCAACCACTGCCCAGCCAAGCTCCTGCCTTCTGAGATTCTCTTCTCTTGCTGCTCTTCCTGCTTGAACAGCTGTTACTTGCTTTACTCATTCTTCCTCATATTCTTACCCCTGAAACCTGGAGTGCCCCAGGATTAAAATTCTACTACTGGTACTTCTCTGTTCACAATCTAGGTGAACCACTCAGAAATAACTAGATACTAACATTTAAATCTCCAGCCCACCCTAATCCTTAAACACTAGACTCAGACTTACTCTGCAATGTTACCCAGATGTCTACATCACACCACAAGTTAATATATCCAAAAGCAAACCTCTCACACACAGTCCCCCAAAGAATTCTAATCTCCATAGAATGATAGGTCCATTATTCTAGCTACTTTGGAGTCATCCTTGATTCTTTCATACTTCAGCTCCATTAGCAAATTCTGCCACTAGTAACATCCAAATACAATCAGCATAGGATTTCTATTTGCAATCTTCTTCACCTTAGCTTTGGACCAAGAGAATGTCCTCCTACCTCCTTATATTTTTTGCGTGCCCACAGGTGCCACACCCACAGCGGTGTCGCCTGTGTGACAATGATGCCTTTGGCTCAAAGTACACGGGAAAGTAAGGGGAAATTCATGCTTTTGGGCTATGCCTCTGGTGTTCCGCAGTAATCAGCTCAAGTCATGAACTCGAATGGAGGATTGTGTTCTCACCACTATCACAGATGGTCAGCTGTCTATGCTATTCCTTCCTTAATAATGTTCTTTGCTGTACATGGCCAAGCACATAATCTCTCTCTCTCTCTTTTTTTTTTTTTTTTTTTGGTTTTTTGAGACAGGGTTTCTCTGTGGCTTTGGAGCCTGCACTGGAACTAGCTCTTGTCGAGACCAGGCTGGTCTCGAACTCACAAAGATACGCCTGCCTCTGCCTCCCGAGTGCTGGGATTAAAGGTGTGCACCACCACCGCCCGGCCAAGAACATAATCTTACCAGAGAGCCTTTTGATATTCCTGGAATTGTTAACTTTAAATTTAATATTAGTGGCAATGTTCAAGATACCTTCAGTGTGCAAATGTTGGTTATAAGAAATAGGAAGTCAGTAAAAGGAGCATTTTTAATAAGTTACAGCAGTAGAAATTTTGCTTAAGTAAAGACTGATGTAATATGGGGAGAAAACATAAGCTAAAGAAGCTCATAAGGTGATTTAGCTAAGAATAAAAGATATATGATGGAAATCACACAAAAGTACAGTTGAGTCATTAAATAACTTCATTTACAGAAAGGCAGGAGAGATGATAGTTATAGGTTTGTATTTTATAAGAGACAAAAACAAAATTACTTAACATAGGCTTGCTAGATCCCAACCTCCAAGGTGTCTGCTTCTTAAGAAAGTATAAACAAGTATATTCAACAGATACAAAAAGTCACGAGAGTAGATAAAGGGTTAAAAAAAAAAAAGAAGGGCCATGATAGCAATTATGAGAAAGAAACTTTCTATTCCTAGATAAGATGTACCCACTGGCCTGAGGCTTTTGTTCCCAAGGACAAGAGTTTCCCTTCCCAGGATGTGTTATGTCTAACACCTGCTCATTGCTGATGTGACTAAAAGAAGCTTTCCTACTGTGCCAACTTATGACACATGACCTTCTGGTTCTGTTCTTTGTTTGAATACTATATAATAAAAACGTAAATTCAGTAAAGTTACAACAGATTCAAACCACTCTCTTGTGTGTTGTGTCTGTCTGTCATTCGCCTAACTTGTGCCTTCCTGATAACCAAGACCCTGCTTCTCCCACGGTCTGAGTGGCTCCCCTTGAAGGACCCCAGAGACCTGGGTGCCTTCGACCCACCGTCAAGATGCAAAACACCAGGCTGGCCAGCTGGATGCAAAATGCAAGAGGGTTTATTTTCTCAGACCTGAGGATGCCACAATGTTCGGAAAACTGAGCATGCCCCTTCCAGCCTAGAGCCATTATTTATATTCTACAAGAGCAGATATATGATTATACAGTTTCTATTAGCTACTTTAATTGAGGCAAGGGAAAAGTTCAGTCACGTCAGCTTTGTCCTTTTCTAGGTACATCTGGTCTCTATTCATCCTTTATCTCTGTTAGCTAGGCCCGACCTTCAGACTATAGGCTTATTGTTTCCGTGGGTCTGAGTGGCCTTGCCTTCAGATACCAAGCCACCTGGCATCCTGCTTATGCTGGCTGGGAATCTCGTCCGATGTCCCTACTTTGGGCTTGGGAGAAGGGGGGGTCATGGCATTACCGCTGCTGTTAACCCTGAGCCGGTCTGTGACACACAGGATCTACTTCCTTCCACAAAGTAGTCAAAGTGGTCCCTGTAAAGGTTAATATCATCCTGGAGTCCCAGCACTCAGGCTATGGCAGGAGGATCACAAACATATGACTAGCCTAGGTAATATGGCAAATTCTTGGACCAACCTAAGCTTCATAGTGAGACTTTGTCACAAAAAAAATGAAAACTTTTGTACCATTCCTAACTGAAAACTCACCACTGTGTGCCTATCTCAAAAACTAACTAAAATTACTTGGCGCAAGTGAGAAGGAAGCGTGAAACACACACAAAACCCACTTAAGAGTTTATTACAGATGTGTAAAGGCCTGGTGAAGTTGGTATACAGAAAGAGAGGACTGCCAGGAGAGGCACCAAAGCTACAGAGAAACCATGTCTCAAAAAAAAAAAAAGCCAGACTGCTTAGCATATCGGGCCCACAGGGGGATGATGTAACTACATTATATATGCAGATTAGAGAGCTCATGCATGCATGCAAAGTCTTACGTAGCTGCATCATACATAGGTGATGCAACCATGCCACACAGGGGTCACACAGGGCCTTTTAAGGAGCCCAGGACTGCTAGGTATTTTTGCCTGAGGGCTTGTCCGCAAATGTGTGGTCCTGGAAGCTGGAAGTGCGAGCCATGCAAGTTGGCTAAAATCGTCACATTCCACACTTTTGTTTATTATAAAAATTTGGGGAGTTCAGGGTCTTTAATGGGTGGGAATGGAGCATCATCAGGTCTCTCGTGACTGCTTCCTGCTGATTCTGTGGCCATTGTCATGTCTCTGGAGACTGCTTTTTGCTGATTTTATGTGTGTCAGAGAGTTGAGGTGCTTGACCACGTCCTGGGTGGCTAATTATTTTTGTGTTTTGGGGGACTCTGTGGAACTGGCTGGCTGGCAGCTTGGACCTTGCAAGATGCTGGAAAGGCAGAAAATTATGTCAGGGAAAATTTTAGATCCTGGTTATAAAGGGAGGAGAGTCCCAAGATGGAAGATGGAAAGGTTTTTTGGGTGTGGAGGAGGGAATTTCCCAGGGGTTCCTGAGATCAGAAATGATACCGGAAAATTAAATGGTTAAATGATACTGGGTGAGTCTGGTCCATTTAGATAGGACCAATGGGCTCCCTGAGCTGTTGAGAAATTGTACACATATCAAAAGCTTATGATTGCTATAGTGTAGTGTTGGAATAGAAGATGGTGGGGGGGGAGGGAAGAAAAGAAGGAATTATTAGAAATAGGAATTATTAGACCCCTCAATGATTTACCTGAAACAAATCTTAAGGCACTTGTTCTCTTTAGCATCATGACATTACCTTAGCATCCAGGAGACACTGCTGCAATCAATAATAAACCTGTTCTATTAAAGTTTGTTTTGTGAGATTTTGGAATCTGGGCTGTGAATGTCCCCAAACTCGTTATTGTTTTTTATCACCTGGGCTTTTGGCAATCCTTGTTCCTCTGGCTCTATGTTTAATGATGGTCCTGTAATAACAGCTGAGTGGTTAACTGGAAATTTAAATATGGCATTGGAGATATAGAGAAGTTGGTAAAACAGGAGAAAGAGGAAGAGGGAGAGTATTTGGAGTTTTTGGCACAGGAGAGTTCATAATGGTGATGAGAATTTTATTCTTCTGGAACTGGAAAGTGACTGATCTTGGTGTCCTGTGGAACTTAAGGGAGCAGGGCCCTGTTTGAGTTACTGTATACGACGGGGTATATTGAGCTGGAAGACTAAAAGGTTTAAGATGATACAGGTGGATCCAATGAGAGAGTCACTCGAGCTGGGCAACTGTGGGAGTTACAAGAATTACTTTAAAAGGGCCCTATCATTTAGGGGAAAGGGGTGAGAGGCATTGGTCTGGAGGGGAGAATAGTGTCAGGGTCTGGTGCTAGTCTGGACCATAAATTATTTCTCTGGACCAGACCCCAGTACAAACTATCTCTCTCTGGACCAGTGTGGAGGCTCGGGAATAAAGATACAACTCACATGGCTTTATTGGGAGGGAGATTTTCAGTGGTCCCTCATGAAGTCCTGAGTTCACATCCTGAAGAATTCCTCTTGTTTATTCTCCAAACAGCCTAATATATCAAAATATAAACTGAGGGGGAAATACGTTAGCATTCTGTTTCCTAGGTAACCTGGTTCTGTTTCCTAGGTAACCAGGTGAATGGCTTTCAGTCACATCTACCTCTTTGAGCACACCTGTTATGTCCATTTTGTCACATCCACAGCTATGTCACTAGCTTGGAATTGACACCTTTTCTCAGGTGATCTACATAATTACAAAAGAAAGGGAGCAGCATATTCTGACCTTTTATTAGAGTTAGCAACAGCCTGTCTGGAAGGTTACATGACCAAATCAGATACTGACAATGACGTTAGAGCCTGGCTGCCATACCATATAGAAATATGGGCCTACAGAATAATACCTGATCCCCTATTTAATCAGTGGAGGACATTGTTTGGCACATGGTTGAGGTAATGAGTAATCAGTAAAATCCCATAATAGGGAGTGAGGATGGGATAACAGTGGAGTAAGAAAATGATCAGAAAGGGGAGAGGTTTTAGGTGAGAGATCAGAGGTTAAAACCAGGACCCATATATGAGTTCAAAGGGCGAGATGGAAAGGGGGCTTTTGGGAACCCTAAGCTTAAGGAAGGCCAGCAGAAAAAGTTTTACCCACTCGAGGTGAAGCTCCTGTGACATCTTAAACAAGAACATTTTCTTTTTCTTTCTTTTTTTTTCACTTAGTCTTTTTTTTTATTGTTAAAAAAATTTACATTTACTCCCCTTGTTCCCAGCTCTCCCGCTCCCCCACTACCCCACCGCCCTCCCCCTGCTTCCTTAAGATGGTGCAGGATACCCTGCCCTATGGGAAGCCCAAGGCCCTCCCCCTCCATCTCGGTCTAAG
>JAQHUG010000411.1:109230-127479 GCA_028555095.1 Dicrostonyx torquatus
TATTACTTTCATAAAGTTACGTTTAAAGTCGATTTCTTCTACTTCTTCTGGATTAGGTTGCTCAGGTCTTCTTGTTGCACAATTGCTGGATTCTGGCATTGTCAGGTTGCTTTTCAGGTTGATGGAGGAATTCCTGGATTGGCGCCTTCCCATCTTTTCCCCTCCTATTGGATCAACTGGTACTAGATAGAGGCCAGTTGCTCGGTCTGGATGGATCTGGTTCAGGGGGCCTCGCTGGCCCAAGAACCTGCCAAGCTCCTCAGTACCATATTGGTCTGGGTCAGAAGGCCTCCTCTGGCTGGATCAGAAGCCCTCTCCGAGGTCCTGCCACACTCAAAAGGACAGGCTTCTCTGCTCCGTGCACCACACAATGTCCTGTGGCATACTCCCCCTTTTCCCTCAGGGCCTCAGCCTGAAAGCAGGCTGAGTTCCTTTTGGGAACCTAGGTTTCCTCTGGTGGGGATGGCTGGATGGGAAGCCCTCTCCAAGGGCCTGCGGCACTCCACAGGGCAGACTTCTCTGGTGGTTGTGGCTAGATCGGAAGCCCTCTCCAAGGGCTTACCTCAGTCAAAAGGGCCAACTTCTCCTCCGGTCGAACATTTTCTTTTTCTAAAATTGATTTTTATTGAGCTCTACATTTTTCTCTGCTCCCCTCCCTGCCTCTGCCCTCCCTTATTCAAACCTACCCCAAGGTTCCCATGCTCCCAATTTACTCAGGAGATCTTGTCTTTTTCTACTTTCTGTAACGGAAAAATTAAAAATGCTGCAGTATCTCCAGCAGTGGCAGGCATCAGAAATGCTGCAGGTCCCCAAGCAGTGACAGTGGGCCATGTGGTGGCAGGCAGCAGGCCCTATGAGCAGCCAGTCCCAGGCAGGGACAGCTGCAGGTCCCCAAGTGGTAGCTGGTCCAGGGCAGGGAGACATGCAGCAGTGGGCAAGAGACAGAGACATGGATAGGCACGCCATGCAGAGTGAGGTTGAATATTTATTAAGTGGGTTATGGAGGGAGGGGAAAAGGGAGAAGAGCAAAGAGAGAAAGAGACAGACAGACAGACAGAGACACAGAGAGAGAAAAGGGAGAGACAGAAGGGGGAAAAGGAGAAGTAGGGAGAGGCAGAAACTACCTCTTTGAGAGTGAGATGGAAAAGAGAAGGAACACAGGCTGAAAGCTGAAAATCAGTCTGCCTCAGCAGGCAGGGGGAGGGAGTGGGCGTGGCTTGTCTCTTAAAGAGACAGAACAGATCATTACATTCCCATCTCTTTTTTAATAAAAAGGCAGGAGAATAAGCATGACGGGCATTACACTTTCTATCTCCCATGTAGATAAGATCTATGTACATCTCTCTTAGTGTCCTGATTGTTGTCTAAGTTCTTTGGGATTGATTTTTAGGCTGGCTTTCGTTGCTTTATGTTTAAAAACCACCTATGAGTGAGTACATGTGATAGTTGTCTTTCTGTGTCTGGGTTACCTCACTCAAAATGATGTTTTCTAGTTCCATCCGTTTTCCTGCAAAATTCAAGATGTCATTTTCTTCTGCTGTGTAGTACTCCACTGTGTAAATGTACCAAATTTTCCTTATCCATTCTTTGGTCGAGGGGCATTTAGGTTGTTTCCAGGTTGTGACTGTGACAAACAAAGCTGCTATAAAGATAGTAGAGCACATGTCCTTGTGGCATGATTGAGCATCCTTTAGATGTATACCCAAAAGTGGTATTACTGGGTCTTGAATAATTTCCTAATTTTCTGAGAAATCACCACACTGACATCCAAAGGGGTTGTACCAGCTTGCATTCCCACCAGCAATGCAGAAGTGCACCCTTTATCACACAACCTCTCCAGCATAAGTTGTCACCAGTGTTTTTGATCTTGGCCATTCTTACAGGTGTAAGATGGAATCCTAGAGTTGTTTTGATTTGCATTTCTCTGATGACTAAGAATGTCGAACATTTCCTTAAGTGTCTTTCAGCCATTTTAGATTCCTCTCTTGAGAGTTCTCTGTTTAAGTCTGTACTCCCCTTTTTATTGGTTTATTTGTCTTTTGATAACCAATTTTGTGAGTTCTTTGTATATTTTGGAGATCAGACCTCTGTCTGATGTGGAGTTAGTGAAGATCTTTCCCCATTCTGTAGGCTGTCATTTTGTCTTGTTGACAGTATCCTTTGCTTTACAGAAGCCTTTCAGTTTCAGGAGGTCCCATTTATTAATTGTTTCTCTCAGTGTCTGTGTTGCTGGGGTTATATTTAGGAAACGGTCTCCTGTGCCAATGCGTTCAAGTGTATTTCCCATTTTATCTTCTATAAGGTTCAGTGTGGCTGGCTTTATGTTGCGGTCTTTGATCCATTTGGACTTGAGTTTTCTGCATGGTGATAGATATGAGTCTATTTTCATTCTTCTTCATGTTGATATCCAGTTATGCCAGCACCACTTCTTAAATATGCTTTCGTTTTTCCATTTGATATTTTTTGCTTCCTTGTCAACAATCAGGTGTTCAAAGATGTATGGATTGATAGCTGGGTCTTCTAATTGGTTCCATTGGTGGTGTAGGAGCGTTCTTCTGTATTTTATGTTACTTTCATTTGTTAATAAAGAGCTGCCTTGGCCATTTGATAGGGCAGGACTTAGGCAGGTGGGGAAAAGAGAACAGGATGCTGGGAAGAAGACTGAGTCAGAGAGAGAGCCCGCCATGAAGCCGCCAGGGTCAGACATGCTGAATCTTCCCAGTAAGCCCATTACCTCATGGTAACTTACAGACTATTAACATGGGTTGAAATAAGATGTGATAATTAGCCAATGGAGGCAAGAACTAATGACCAGGAAGTGTGTTAAATGAATCCAGTTTGTGCCTGATTATTCCAGGTATAAGCCAGGGCCAAAAGCAGACCGTGCGGCCGTGCGACCAGGAAGCTGGGTGGGACGGGACAAAAGGGCCTGCACTTCTCTCAGATGCTGGGAACACAACTGCCCCCTCTCACTACACATTGGTCCTCCTGTCTGTTCTTATGCCAATATCAGGCTGTTTTCAGTACTGTAGCTCTGTAGTAGCGTTTGAATTCAGGGATTGTGATGCCTCCAGAAGTTCTTTTATTGTACAAGGCTGTTTAAGCTATTCTGTGTTTTTTTCTTTTTCGTATGAAGTTGAGTACCATTCTTTTGAGGTCTCTGAAGAATTTTTCTGGGATTTTGATGAGCATTGCATTGAATCTGTAAATTGCTTTTGGTAAGATTGTCATTTTTACTATGTTAACTCTGCCTACCCAAGAGCATGGGAGATCTTTCCACTTTCTGTTGTCTTCTTCAATTTATTTGTTCAAAGATTTAAAGTTCAGCCAGGCGGTGGTGGTGCACGCCTTTAATCCCAGCACTCGGGAGGCAGAGGCAGGCAGATCTTTGTGAGTTCAAGGCCAGCCTGGTCTACAAGAGCTATTTCCAGGACAGGTTCTAAAACTACAGAGAAACCCTGTCTTGAAAAACCAAAACAAAAAAAAAAGATCTAAAGTTCTTGTAATACAAGTCTTCAACTTGTTAGTTAGTGTTACTCCGAGATATTTTATGCTATTTGTGGCTATTGTGAAAGGTGCTGATTCTCTGATTTCTTCCCCAGCCCTTTTATCAACTGTGTGCAGGAGAGCTACAGATTTTTTTGAGTTAATCTTTTATTCTGCTACATTACGGAAAGTGTTTATGAGTTGTAGAAGTTCCTTGGTAGAATATTTAGGATCACTTATGTAAACTATCATATCATCAGCAAACAGTAAGAGTTTGACTTCTTTTCCAATTTGTATCCCCTTCATCTCCTTTTGGTGTCTAATTGCTCTAGCTAAGACCTCAAGAACTGTATTGAATAGATATGGAGCAATTGGACAACCTTCTCTTGTTCCTGATTTCATTGGGATTGCTGGGAGTTTCTCTCCATTTAATTTGATGTTGGCTGATGGCTTGCTGTATATTGCCTTTATTTTGTTTAGGCATGTTTATTGTATCCCTGCTCTTTCCAAGAGCTTAGTCATGAAGAGATGTTGTATTTTGTTAAAAGCTTTTTTTAAGCATCTAATGAGATGATCATGTGGTTTTAATTTTTCAGCTTGTTTATATAGTGGATTATGTTGACAGATTTTCATATGTTGAACCATCCCTGCATCTCTGGAATGAAACCGACTTGATCATGATGGCTGATGATTCTGATATGTTCTTGGATTTGATTTTCAGTATTTTATTTAGTATTTTTGCATCAATGTTCATGAGTGAGATTGGTCTGTGCTGCGGGAGGTCCTTCCACTCCTTCAGCCAATAGCCTTTAAGATACCAGCCCACTGGGTGTGGTCTTACTTGCTTTAATAAGCAGTGGTAGCCGTGTGCTCACTCTCTTCCAGCTTCTGGCTGTTAGACTTTGTTCCTGATTGTGCAGAGGGCTGTTGTTTGGTATGGTGTAAATAAATAACCTTTAAATAAATAACCATTTGATTAATCATAATTCCAAACTGGTGTGGGATTGTTTTGTGACTTATGCCTTCATGTGGCACCCAACGTTTACGTTTGGTTTTAAAAAACCCCTGACTTGGCTGCCTGCTGCCAGCTTGGCTTGGCATGAGCCCTCCCTCAGCAGCAGCCTGTACATGGAGCCAGCAGTTCAATACAGAATATTGCGCAGTGGCTTTCCTTGCTGCAATTCTTTATATATTCTCTTTACATGCCTAGGATTAGCTTCAAGTCCCCATGCACCCTATTATTTGCCTCCCCACGTGGATTTAAACTCCATGCCTCCCGGGCTCCATGGGCCTAGACAGTCTCTGCCTGCTGGTTTGCTCTTTTCTGAGCAGTTTTAAAATCCCCCTTGCAGTGCAGTGCTTAAGCAGCGTGAGTCAGAGCACAAACAGTTGCCTATCGCTGCAACCACTCAGGGCGACTCTTTGTCACATGGAGGCATATGTACCTTCTGGGTTGCTGTTCTCTACCCCTGGATTCTGGGTTTCTGGTTCCATATATGGAATTGATTTAATTACATTTACTTTGTTGAGCAATTCATATTTCCCACTCTTTAACAAATACTGAAACAGAGCCCATTTCTGTCACCTTTGCATTGGTTCTAGTAGCGACTCAGCAACAGCTCCACCTGCTGGGTAATAGGTAATATGGCAGTTTTCATTTCCATTGCAACTTTTACTGCTTTCTTTACTAATACAATGGATTATATCATGCGAGGTTTATATGACTATGGGGATACCTCAATTTACTGGTTACTAGGTTTCAGTTTCTTCTCCATATTCTATCATTAAAGAAAAATGTGGCACTCCTAAGAACAATACAATCTTTACAGACTAATAATAAATGGCTAGTTGAAAGGATTAAAATTATTGAAAATCAGAGGATATCTGAACAAGTGGATATTATGATAGGCAAAATTGACTTCATATCCAAGGGTAGTAGGAAGTTACCTGAAAATTCATACTGTTGAATTTGATGTTCAGAAGTTATCACAAAATTTTGATAAGGTAAACAGACAGAATGTACCTCCAGGATGGCAATCTACACAATATCCAAGAAAAGTTCAATGAGGACATGTTATCTTTGAAGGTAAACATTAAAACCTTGCAATCACAGGTGCAGAATGGGGACCAAAAAATTGACACCTTAGTGAAATCACTAGAAACATATGCAGGTCAGGAGTTTCAGGCTTTATGAGAGACAATGATAAAAAGATTTGAAATGATTGAGGAAATTATTGGAGCTGGTGAACAGAGTAAGAAGGCAGAAGGACAGGATACAATGTCACCATCAGCTGTCAGAACTGGTTTACCCAGGGTTTTAGTGGCATACCCTGTAATATACTCTGACAAAGCGTCAACTTCTAAAGGCTCAAAGGGAGCCAAAGAAGGTAGATGGACAACAATAGGAATGAATGATCTAAAAGAAATTTAAAAAGCTTTCATTAATTATGGCTTGCACTCTGCATTTGTTAAGGAAATGATAAGGACTTGGGCTTCTGATGTCATAGCTACCCCCCATGATGTCTCTCAATTAGTGTCTGTAGTATTGGACGATGGACCCTCCTTAATGTTTGGAATTTATTTCAGAGAATCTGAACATATGGAACAGCACGGAAGAGCAAAGGTGTTGAGGTTTCCCAAGATCAAATTCTTGGTGTAGGAGTGTATGCTGGTCCACAGATCCTAGCTCTTTATGACGAAGAAGTATTGTCCCTATGCCACAAAGCAGCCTTGAACGCTTGGGATAGGATACAAGAACAGGGAAAAGGATGGAATTACATACCATGGTTAGGCAGGGACAGAGAGAACCCTTTACTGACTTTTTGCAAAGATTAATAAAGGCTCTGCAAATAGGAGTAACAGATCCAGAAACTAGACAAATAATTCTTGAATCTCTGGCTTTTGAAAATGCAAACTTAGAAGGTAAAAAGATAATTGGACCTTTAAGGTCTAGATCAGCATCTATGGATGAATGGATTCAGCATACTGAATCTTGGGTAGGAGAAGTGATTTCCAAAGCAATGAGGAGACATCAAACTGCCAAATATTTTAATTGTGGTAAATTAGGACATCTGAAAGGGATTGCAGGCAAGGAATTTCCATTCAGGCTGTACAAGAACATAAAGCAGTTAGCAAACTTTTAGAGGTACCAATAGCTTTACCTTTAAAATGGTTAACTGAGAAGCCAATATGGATCAAGCAGTGGCCTCTAGCTGAAGATAAGTTGCAGGCTTTGGAACAGCTGGTACGAGAGCAACTAGATGCTCACCACATTGAAGAATCAACCAGCCCTTGGAATTCTCCTGTGTTTTTTGTAAAAAAGAAATCTGGTAAATGGAGACTAGTCACAGATCTAAGAGTTGTCAACAAGGTAATTCAACCTATGGAATCTGGAATTCCTTTGCCTTCTCTATTACCAAAAGGATAGCCTCTTATAGTTATTGATTTGAAAGATTATTTTTTCACTATACTTTTACAAGAAAAGGACAGAGAAAAATTTACCCTCACAGTACCTACTTATAATAATTGTCAGGCTACTAGGATATATAATGGACTGTACTCCCACAAGGAATGCTCAATAGTCTCACATTGTGCCAACATTTTGTAAGTCAGCCATTGGAAATAAAATAATACGTAAGCAATTTCCTAAGCCTATAAGTTACCATTACATGAATGACATTTTGTTGTCTGATTCAAATAAAGATACTTTAGAAAGGATGTTTGAAGAATTAAAGAAAGTCTTGCCTACATGGGGATTACAAATTGCTCCTGAAAGGATTCAAAGAGGAGAGTCTGTTATTTACCTAGGTTACAGAATAAGTTTATAGGAAATTAGAACACAAAAGGCACTAATTAAGAGAGACCAGTTACAGACTCTTAATGACTTTCAAAGATTGTTGAGAGACACTTCCAGTCTATGACCAGCTGTTGGGATAACACCTGATCTAATAGTTCATTTAAACTGATGTGGGAGTGTTCTCCTGTATTTTGTATTACTCTTATTGGTTGAATAAAGAGCTGCCTGGCTTATAAGATAGGTCAGCCCTTAGGTGGGCGGAGTAGACAGTTCTGGGAGGAGAAGGAAGGAAGTGAGTCAGAAGCCATGAGGCTCCCGTCGGAGATGGAGGTACCTTAGGACCGTCCGACACAGACTTTTATAATGGGTTAGTTTATGAGGTGAGGGCTAGCCGCGAAGAGGCTAGAGATAATGGGCAAGGCAGTATTTAAATTAATACAGGTCTCATGTGGTTATTTCAGGCATAAGCAAGCAACCAGCGGTTGAGCGGGCCAGCAGCTGGGGGCTTGGGAGCCAGGCGCTGGGAACACAACCCACACCTCTCCACCTATTTACAACAATTTAAACAAAACCTTAGATGGTGATAATGGTTTGGATAGTCCAAGAAAATTAATAGCTAAAGCAGATAAAGAACTGACAATGGTTGAGGAAAAATTACAGGAGGTACATGTGGATAGGGTGAATCCAAATCTTAGTTGTATCCTAGTCATATCGCCTTCCAGAATTTCTCCTATGGGAATTTTAATGCAGAGGGAATACATTATTTTAGAATGGATATTTATACAACATAAACCAAGTAAAAAATTAAAAACTTATGTGGAAAAAGTCTCTGAATTAATTATTAAAGGTAAACTGAGACTTTGTCAACTAGCAAGTATTGATCCAGTAGAAATTATAGTGCCTTTTACTACTGATGAAATAAAAAAGTTATGGGAAGACAATGAACCATGGCAAAGGGCTTGTGCTAATTTTTGGGGCAAAATTAATAACAACTATCCAAAAGTGATAGACTTAACCTCATAAAGAGAATTTCTTGGATTCTCCCTCGAATTGTATGTGATACTCCAATAACTGGAGCCTGAACATTTTATACTGATGCAAATAAATCAGGGAAAGCAGAATACAAATTGTAGCGTAATATAAGGATTTATTAAGAAGAACAATACAAGAGGTATTCACAAGATACGATACCCAACCGGAGAATACTAAGGCAGGCCAAGCAGGTCGGCGATCCGCGCAGAGAGAGCGATCCCTGCCTGGCTTCCCAATTTATAACCCGCCCCTCTTGGGGGTGGTAGCAGGGTGTGGTCACAGGCCAAGGGACCACACCCCTTCAACAAATTAGAAAAATTAAGTAAGGTGGAACAAAGCCCTCATAATTCTGTCCAGAAGGCAGAATAATATGCCATTCTTATGGTGCTAAGGGATTTAAAATAACATCTTAATATAGTTACAGATTAACAATATGCAGAAAGAGTTATCTTGCATATTAAAACCGCTGAATTTATACCAGATGATACAGATTTGACTTCATTGTTCATCCAGGTGTAAGACATGATCAGGAATAGGCTTTGTTCTATGTACATAACACACATCCAAACCCATACAAGTCTGCCTAGTCCTCTAGCACAAGGTAATGCAGAAATTGATAAATTATTGATTGGAAGCATGTTTTGTAATGTTCATTACAAAAAAATCATGTCAAAAGCAAAGGTTTAAAGAGTTTTCTATTACATGGCAACAAGCTAAGGAGATTATAAAGAGATGCCCTACTTGCTCTTTCTATAATCAAACATCATTGCCTGCAGGAAGTTACCCAAAGGATACTCAAAGGAATGAAATCTGGTAGATGGATGTGTTCCACTTTATGGAATTTGGTAAATTAAAATACGTACACACCATAGACATGTATTCATGTTTTCAATGGGCAACTGCCCTGAGCTCAGGAAAGGCTGATTTGGTAATCACACATTTATTATAAGTTATGGCCATCATGGGTATACCTGCACAAATAAAGACAGACAATGGTCCAGCATATGTATCTAAGAAAATAAAATGCTTTTTTGATTATTATAATATAAAGCACATTACAGGTATAACAAATAATCCTACAGGTTAGGCAGTTATAGAAAGGTCAAATCATACTGTTAATGATATGCTGAACAAACAGAAAGGGACAGAAAATTCTTCCAGAAATAGATTGCATAATGTTTTATTAACCTTGAATTTTCTTAACGCTAATGAGAAAGGAAAAACAGCAGTGGAGAGGCATTGGATAATGGAAAAAACTTCTGAATTGACTCAACCAGTATATTTCAAGGATGTGTTGAACTCACAATGGAAACCAGGAGATGTACTATGTTGGGGAAGAGGTTTTGCTCTTGTTTACACAAGAGATGAAAAATTATGGACACCATCAAAATTAATAAAGATTCGCTGTGAAAAGGAGAAACCTATTGAAACAGACAAATGACAGCTCCCCCAAAATGGTGATAACCATACAGGTAGTAAGAAAAGCATTTAGGATGGGAGACTTATGATGACTGTTTCTATTTCGTCAGCAGTTATAGTCTCTTTAATTTGCTTATCTGGTCTTGATTTATTTTTGGCAAGTGATATTTATCCAGAAAGTTGTCCATTTCATTTAAGTTTTCCAATTTTGTGGAGTACAGGTTTTCAAAATATGACCTGATGATTCTCTGTTTTTCCTCCTTGTCCATTGTTATGTCCCCCTTTTCATTTTTGATTTTGTTAATTTTGTTAATTTTGATATTCTCTCTCTCCTCCTTTTGGTTAGTTTGAATAAAGGTTTGTCTATCTTGTTGATTTTTCTCAAAGAACCACCTCTTTGTATCCTTTTCTTTGTTTCTATTTTGTTGATTTTAGCTCTCAATTTGATTATTTCCTGCCATCTAGTTCCCTTAGGTGAGTTTCCTTCTTTTTGTTCTAAAGTTTTCAAATGTTCTGTTAATTCATTAGTGTGGGATTCTTCCTGCTTTTTTATGTAGGTGGTTAGTGCTATGAACTTTCTTCTTAACATTGTTTTTATTGTGTCTCATAGATTTGGGTATGTTGTGTGGTTATTTTCCCTGAATTTTAGGAAGTCTTTCATTTCTCCCTTTATTTCTTTCTTGACCCATTGATGATTCAGGGGAACATTGTTTAATTTCCATGTGTTTGTGGGTTTTCTGGAATTAGTATTGCTGTTGACTTCTAATTTCATACCATGGTGATCTGATAAGGTACATTGGGTTATTCAATTTTTTTTTGTATTTGTTGAGGTTTGTTTTGCTACCAAGTATGTGGTCATTTTTTTAGAAGATTCCATGAGGTGAGGTGCTGAGAAGAAGGTATATTCTTTTCTGTTTGGATGGAATATTCTATGGATGTCTGTTAAGTCCATTTGAGTAAAACATCTGTTAGTTCTCTTATTTCTCTGTTCATTTTTTGTCTGATTGACCTGTCCAGTGGTGAGAGGGGAATGTCGAAGTCTCCCACTATTAGTGTGTGGGGTTTAATGTAAGATTTAAGTTTTAGAAGTGTTTCTTTGACATATGATGGTGTCCTTATATTTGTTGCATAAATGTTCATATTGAAATTTCCTCTTGGTGGATTTTTCCTGTGACTAATGTGAAATGACCTTCTTCTCTCTTTTGACTGATTTTAGCTTGAAGTCTATTTATTTTTTTTAGATATTAGGGTAGCTACACCAGTTTGTTTCTTATGTTCATTTGATTGGTATTTTTTCCAACCCTTTACTCTGTGATGATGTCTGTCTTTGAGATTGAGATGTGTTTCTTGTATGCAGAAGAAGGATAGATTCTGTTTTCATATCCAATCTGTTAGTGTGCCATTTTATGGTGAGTTGAGTCCATTTACATTAAGGGATATTAATGACCAATGATTGTTATCTCCTGTTAATTTAGTTTTCATTGCTGGTAATGTTAATTTGTACATTTTCCCCTTCTTTAGAATTTGTTGCTATGAGACCATCAATTGTCTGTGTTTTTGTTGGTGTAGCCAACGTCCTTGTGTTGGAGTTTTCGTTCTAGTATTTTGAATAGAGCTGGGTATGTGGCTAGGTATTGTTGAAATCAAGATTTGTCATGGAATGTCTTATTTTATCCTTCTATGGTGCTTGACAGTTTTGCTGGGTATAGTAGGCTAGCCTAGCATTCATGGTCTCTCATTGTCTTCATAATGCTTAACCATGACCTTCTGGCTTTCATTGTCTCCAATGAGAAACTAGGTGTAATTCTGATAGGTCTGCATTTATATGTTACCTGATTTTTTCCTTTGCAGCTCTTAATATTCTTTCTTTATTCTGTATGTTTAATGTTTTGATTATTATGTGGTGAGAGGACTTTTTATTTGGATCCAGCATATTTGGAATTCTGTAAACTTCTTGTATCTTCATAGGCATATCTTTCCTTAGGTAGGAAAGTTTTCTTCTATGATTTTGTTAAATATATTTTCTGTGCTTTTGAATTGAACTTTTTCTCCTTCTTCTATACCTATTATTCTTAGATTTGGCCTTTTCATGGTGCTTCATTTTTCCTGGATATTTTGGGTTAAGCTCTTGTTAGATTTAATGTTTTCTTTAACTGATGAGTTTATTTCCTGTATTGTATCTTCAGCACGTGAGATTCTCTCTTCTATCTCTTGTATTCTGCTGTTCATGCTGGCATTTTTGGTCCTTATTGTTTTCTCATGATTTCTGTTTCTATAATTCCCTCAGTTTGTGTTTTCTTTATCGCCTCTATTTTAGTTTTCAAGTCCTGAATAGTTTTTTTTCATATGTTTGATTTCTTTTTCTTGGTTTTCTTTAAATGATTTGCTGATATCTTCTAATTTTTTGCTTGTCTTTTTTTCCTTTTTTTCAGGGAATTTCTCATTTCCTCTTTTAGAGTTTCAAACATTGTCTTGAAGTTATTTTTTAGGTCATTTTCTTCTGGTTCATCCATACTTGGTTTTCAGATCTTGCTGTTGTATGGTCTTTAGGTTTTACCAGTGTTGTGTTGCTCTTTGTGGTGTTGCATGTGTTCTTATCTTTTCTATTCATCTTTTCCTCTAATAGGTGTGGTTGTGGCTGTCTGAAATTTTGTTGAATAATCTTCTAGATGCCAGTGAATCCAAAGCTCAGATGGTTCTTCCTCGTGGTACAGTCAGTGCCACATTTCTAGTTACCCCATTGGTTATTCTGTGTTTCTCTAGATAGCTCAGCGCTCCTGTGCTTTGGTCTGCTCCCTTGGAGTTTGCTGTTTCAGGCCTACTTTGTCCTAGGTTGCCGGCTTTGCCCTGTTTCTGTAAATCCTGGTCTGGAGCCCCTCCTGCAGAAGTCTCTGGGTTGGAGTTCAACGTGGAAATGTTTCTGGCTCTGGTCTACTGCCTTGGAGGTCCCAGGCTTGGGTGCACCCACACCTGCAGAGGACCTACTTACTCCCTCACAAGTCCCAGACTCACGCTCAGACTCGCAGAGATCCCAAGTTCCTGCCTATTCCCTTTGATGTCCCAGACCAATGCCCAGACCCACAGAGGTCCTGGCTCATGCCTACTCCCTCTGAGGACCCAGACTCATGACTTGCCTCACCAAGATCTCTGGTTCCTGCCTATTCCCTTGGAGGTCCCAGGTCCACTCTCCACAAGAACATTTTGTAAGGAACATTTAGTTTATTCTACTTTCCTTGAAGACTGAGGATGGTATGGGATATGAAAATGCCAGAGAATGTTAAGAGCCTTGGATAAATTTTGAGAGATCTGGGAGGTAAACTCAGCCATTATCTGACTAAAGAGAGGTTGGGATTTCAAACTGAGAGATAATTTCTTAGAGAAGAACATCGGAAACTATCTGAACCCTCTTGTTAGTGGTCAGAAACGCTTCAATCCACCCAGACATGGTTTCCACCAAAACCAGTAGATATTAAACTCATTTGACTGTGTGCATATGAGTAAAATCAAGCTGCCAGTCACTTCCTGGAAGAGATACCCTGGCCTGGTGAGTGGGAAAAGGGAAGCTATGATATTTGGTTTTGGGATCTGACTTTTGACAGATTTTACAAGAGGCAGTAATAGCTTTTAAGAACTCTAAGTCCTTGGGCATGGATTGGAGGTGAGCCTTGACAAAATGAAATAGAGCTTTGCTGTTAGGATGAAAGAGCTGATGAGCTGATCTAGGTAGGACAGAATTTACCAGGTGTCAGGGGTGTCTGCACTATATAAATTCCCTGAGGTGACTGAGGTAATTTTGGGCTCTGGAATGCTGCTATTATAGCTGCTTGGTCATCCCAGTTATTTCCTTTGGATGAGACCAACAGTGAATAATTCTTATAACTTTGGGGAGATGGGAAGCTTTTAACAAGTCCGTAATGTAACCTGAGATAGTTATGGATCCTTCTTTTGTTGTAAAAAGCCCACATCCATTCCAGAAAGCTGTGTGGGGCAAGAGGATATGAAAGGCATATTTGGAATCTGTGTAAACACTTAAAAATTGCCCGTTTGCTAACTGGAAGGCATGGGCAAAGGCAATTAACTGCTGATTAGTGGTATGAAAAGGGAGTACTTATACCACTCCAGTATCTGACACTATGGCATAGCTTGCTCTATGGGTCCCCTCACATAAGTAGGAGCTGCCACCTATGTTCCAGGTATAAGTAGCCTGGGACAGTTTGCCCTCCTGTATATGTGAGGGGTGGGGCAGTAGATCCTCTAAGGTTTCCATGCAGGAATAATATGGGGAAATAATGTTAGGTTGAGGTAGGAGATTTGAGATATTCAGGGGTGGACAGGATTAGAAAGTGCATGCGGCATCTTCTACTAGTGCCACCTGGTGGGAAAGAACTCAGGAAGTGGGTATGGTTTGTAAATCTTTGTAAGTTAAGATTTACTTACAAATCTGTGGGACAGATTGTGGTGGGAGAAGGCAGTGGTTGGTGACCCAAAGGTTAGTTTCTCTGACTCACGAATAAGAAGCTCAGTGGCTGCTAAAGTGCATATGTAGGGTGCCCATCCCTGAGTGGTAAGGTCCAGCTTCTTTCACAGGTATGCTACTGGGCCCATCTGATGTCCTAGGACCCTACGTCAATATCCCTCCTTCTCTGTTACATAGAGGGAGAAAGGACAAGTCAATTCTGAGAGATGAAGAACTGGGGCCTGAATAAGGGCTTCCTGGGAGTCTCTGGAAGAGTTTAGTGATGGGATGGAGAAGGGGCTCATGCAGAGAGCCAAGAGCTGCCTCCTATAAGGGGCAGTGGGGAGAGAAAAAGAGGGAATCTAGGAACACAGGAAGCCAGATATCCCTAGGAATGATAAAACCTCTTCTTTTGTAGAAAGAACTGCAAGAGAATGAATTAGTTTTATTATGTCTAGGATAATAGCTTTTTGGGTTGGTAACAGTTAATCCAAAGTAAATGATGTGAGTGGTAAACAGTTGGGCCTTAGAAGGTGAGATTCTATTGCCCTTTTTAAACAGGAAATTAAAAACAAAGTGGATGTATCAGTTTGCTAATCTCCAGGGGTGGATTACTAAGTAAAATATCATCTACATACTGTATGAGTTTAGACTTAGGGAGAGACAATCAGAGTAGACCAGAGGCTGACCAAATAGGTATGGGCTGTCCTAGAATCCCTGGGGAAGGATGTTCCAGGAGAGCTGTGTGGAGAGGTGAGTACCAGGGTCAGTCCAAGTGAAAGCAAAGATATTTTGAGATGAGAGCTGAGAGGAATAGAGAAAAAAGCATCCTTGAGATCTAGAACTGAGAAGTGGGAGGTTCCTGGAGGGATAGTGGAAAGAAGTGTGTAAGTGATTAAGCACTACAGGATGAAGTGGGATCACTGCAGAGTTAATGAGCTGGAGTTCTTGAACCAGGCAATAGGTTCCATTAGGTTTTTTTTTAACAGCAAGTATAGGGGTGTTAAAAGGTGGGGTAAAGTAACTTTTTCTTAGAAAGTCAGAGATGATAGGCTTAAGTCCCCTAAGGCTATGGAGAGAGAGGGGGTACTGAGCTTGGGTAATGTACTTAGTGTTGCATGAGGAGGAGCGGGCTGTGGGGGCTGCATTCCCTGGCTCCCGGCTCCCAGAGTATAAGCGGGCTAGCTTATACCTGGAATAATTACACACAAACTGTATTCATTAAAACTCTGCCTGGCCCATTAGTTTTAGCCTCTTGTTGGCTAACTCTCACATATCATTTAAACCCATATTTAGTAATCTGTGTATCACCACGAGTTGTGGCTTACCGGCATGAATCTAACCTACATCCTTCTTGAGTAGGAGCATCATGCCATCTGCTCAGTGCCTTCTCTCTCCCAGCCTTCTGTTCTGTATATTCCACCCACCTAAGGGCTGCCCTATCAAAAGGCCAAGGCAGTTTCTTTATTCAACCAATAAAAGCAACAGTAATACAGAAGGACCCTCCTATACCAACTTAGTAGGATCTTGCAATTGGATAACAATGGGGGAATGGTGTTTAGCAATAGAGAGGTTCTGGGTATCCCAAACTTGGGAGTCCACCTGAGAGGCTGGTAGAGGAAATGACACAATGGAGCTGGGAGGTTGGGCAGCTAGAAGGAGGAGGAGGGGAGCATCTAGTGAGTGTGGAATAAGGTGAATAGAAGGAGCAAATGAGATGAAAGCTCCTACTTTTGCTAAAAAAATCTCTTCCCATAAGAGGTACTGGGCAGCTTGGCATGACTAAAATTGAATGAGTGAGATAAATAACCCTAAAACACAGTTAAGTGGTGGGATTTGCTGAGGTAGATAAGGCTGTCCCCCTACCCTGACAGTAGGAAAACTAGAAAGAGAGGTAGGACCCCAGAATTTCCTCAGTGCCAAATATGTGGCTCCAGTGTCCAAGAAAAAGGAGATGAACTGTCCTGAAACCATGATGCTTACCCATGGCTCCCTGTTACAGATGATGGCTGTGGTTTGGTCAAAGGAACCCAGACATCCTCACTTGTCCATGGCCAGACTTAGAAGATCAACTTGGAAATTTTCTGGGTTTGATGTCTCCATGCCACAATGTACACAAGGACAATCGACTGCCCAATGTCCTTCCCTATGACATCTTGGACAAGGTCTCACTGAACCAAGATGAGGATTAGGGCATGCTCGGGCCCAGTGGCCAGTTTTACCACATTTGAAACATGAGCCTGGTGGTTCTTGAGACCCAGAGGGCAAGGGAGCAGCACTGACAGCATGGATCGGGTGGTCTGTTGTCTCAGCAAGTCAGGGCTTGGTGGCTAGTATGTGACAGTGATGATTATGGCTTTATCATTCCTCGCACACTACACCTTAAAAGCCAATTCTAAGACTTCTGCCTGTGGGGCCTTTCTCCAAACGTCTAAGTTTAGTCTTAATGTTGGGGTAGCACTGAGAAAAAAAGATGAGTCATGAGTAACTGTCTGCCTTCCTTGCTTTTTGAATCTAAGTTAGTATATTGTAATAGAGCTTTAGTGAGGCGTTCCAAAAGTGCAGAAATATTTTCCTTCATATCCTAAACAACCTCTGAGATCTTATTATAGTTTCCTGGCTTGAGGGCAGCTTTATGTAGACCTGCTGGAAGGCAAGTCAAAAACAGGTCCCTAGCTAAAATTCCACCTGGGGTATTATAATCCTAGTGTGGTTCCTGCTCAGGGACTGCCTCTACATTAGTTTGGTGAACCTCATTTGCATGTGCTCCTCAGGAAGTAGGTTATTAGATAGGATCATATAAATATCATGAAAGGTGAGATTACATGACTGGGTCATGTATTGGAATTACTTTATGAAAGAGGTAGAAATAGACATATAGGGCCCCAGTTTTTGTTCTATATGGGAGAGTTCTGAGATGGAGAAGGGGACGTGTACCCTAACCAATCCATCTAATGTGGGCCACCTCTCACAATGAAAGAACTGTAGCTGGCTTGGCTTGGTCAGGTTTGGGTTCCGTAGCAGCATATGAGCCTGTGAGAGGAGGGATAAAAGTCGGTGTTAGAGATGGGCAACTGCTGCAGCCAGGCTCTGGAAAGGAGGAATGATCCAGCCGGGCTGATGGAGTAGTTAGTGGGTGGGGGAGGAGAGTTGAAGGAGAAGCAGAGCCTGCATGGCCCAGGTGAGAGCAGAGAGAGGTGGCGAGTCAAGGGGAAGAAGTGGAAGTATCTGTCTGTTGAGGTCAGAAAGGTTCCTTATCTGTGTCCTTCTGGCTCAGATAGCACAGCCAGGAACATGTGAGCAGGTGAACAAACAGAGGGCTTAGATTCAGAGCTTAGATAGTAAAAGGTTTGACTATAAGGAAACTTTTCCCATCTGTCTGTGCACTAACAATAGAAAGCTCTCATAGAATATCAGGATCAAAGGTGCTGTTAGGCAGCCACTTTAAAGTGTTATCTAAATGGTAGCAAGGCCATTTTTTTGTTGTTGGAGCAAAGATAGAAAAGTGTGGGAATCTGTAAGTAGGACATTAAGGCCTGGGGTTTTAGGGCCTCTAAAAGGCATCCCAGGGGGGAGGTTGGATTGACAATTTTGATGGCTTGTTACTCATAGCTGAAACCGTGAAAACTCACAAGAACAGCAACACAACAAGGCTTACAGGAGGACGTCTCCTCTCTATAGGTGGTGTGTGAAATGGCAACACTACAAAGCCTATAGGAAGACATCCCTTCTCTCCAGGCAGGGTGCTGAAACCTGACTTGTTGTAATTAAGGGAGAGGTGTGTGTTATGTTCCCCAGCTGCCAGCCGCTGGCCCGCTCAGCCGCTGGCCACCTGCACCCAAAATAACCACATGGGAACGGCATTCATTCAAACTCTGCCTGGCCCATTATCTCTAGCCTCTTCTTGGCTAGCCCTCACCTCATAAACTAACCCATTATAAAAGTCTGTGTGTCACCACGAGGTGACTTACCGGATAGGTCTTACCTGCATCCATCTGCGACGGGAGCCTCATGGTGGCTGGCCCACTTTCTTCTCTCTTCCCAGAACTTCCGTTCTGTC
>JAQHUG010000411.1:182315-198777 GCA_028555095.1 Dicrostonyx torquatus
GTGTCCCAGATTTCCTGGATGTTTTGTGTTACGAATTTGGGGGGTTTGTTGTTTTCTTTGATCAATGAATTTATTTTCTTTATCGTATCTTCAGTGTCTGAGATTCTCTCTTCCATCTCTTATATTCTGTTGTTTTTACTTGCTTCTGGAGTTCCTGTTCGTTCATCCAGCTTTTCCATATCCAACTGTCTCTCTGTTTGTGTTTTCTTCATTGCCTCCATTTCAGTTTTCATGTCTTGAACTGTTTCCTTTACCTGTTTGATTGCTTTTTCTTGGCTTTCTAGGGTATCTTTGATATGTTTATTCATTTCTTCTAACTTTTTGTTGGTCTTCTTATCTCTTTCTTTAATGGAGTTTTTCACCTCTTCTTTAATCATCTCTATCACTTTCGTAAAGTTATGTTTAAAGTCGATTTCTTCTACTTCTTCTGGATTAGGATTATCAGATCTTCTTGTTGCATAATTGCTGATTTCTGGTGTTGTCATGTTGCTTTTCAGGTTGGTAGAGGAACTCTTGGATTCGTGCCTGCCCATCTCTTCCTCTCCAGGTGGTTAAACTTGTAGTTGATAGTGGTCTCTTGCTTGGCCTGAGTGGATTTCGATCATGGACACTCACTCAGGATCTGCTGCTGTGAACAGGGCGGGCTTCTCCGCTCTGCGGACCAAATCAAGCCCTGCATCTTTGTACTCGACCCTCTCTTGTCCAGGGCCTTAGCCCTGAAGCAGGTCGAGTTTGCTTGGGGAACCCCAGACCCCACCAATGGAGGGGGGAGGTAGCCTCCTAATTGGGCAGAACATTTTGAGGATTGGGGGATGCCCATAGTGATTCAGTTGGACCGCTGGGCTGGGAGGCACTTACCACTCCAGTGGGAAGGGTCTGAAACAGGGGGACTCACCAAGGACCAGTAGCCATCACAAGGGCGGGATTCTCTGCTCGAGCACTGCAGCTTTGTACTCGACCCCCTCTTGTCCAAGGCCACAGCCCGGAAGCAGGCCAATTCAAGCGGGGAACCCAGGATCCCACCAAAGGGGAGTGATGCTTAGGGACAAGCTGGGGTGTGGAAAGCAGAAAAGCGGTGGGGGGTTGCGGGGGGGGGGTTGGGAGGGAGCCTCCTAATTGGGCAGAACCTTTAGTGGGTTGGGGGATGTTCGTAGTGGTTCAGTGGGCCAGGCTGGGCTGGGGAACACTTACTGCTCTGGTCCAACGGATCTGAAACAGGGGGACCCACCAAGGACCAGCCGCCAACAAAAGGGCAGGTTTCTGTGCTGGAGCCCTGTGGCTTTATACTAGACCCCCTCTCGTCTAAGGCCTCAGCCATGAAGCAGGCCGAGTTCACTTGGGGAACCCAGGACCCCACCAATGGGCAGTGATGCTTAGGAACAAGCTGGGGTGTGGAACACAGAAAAGCCGGGGGAGGGGAGGGAGCCTTCTAATGGAGCAGAACTGAAGTGTGTTTCTTGTAAATAGCAAAATGCTGGATCCTGTTTACATATCCATTTTCTTAGCCTGTGTCTTTTTATAGGTGAATTGAGTCCATTGATATTAAGTGATATTAATGACCAGTGGTTGTTAGCTCTGATTATCTCTTGGTAGTAGTGTTTGTGTGTTTCCCATCTTTGGGTTATGCTGGTGGGAGGTTATCAGATGCCCATGTTTTGTGGGTGTAGTTAGCTTCATTGGTTTGTGGCTTTCCTTCTAGTACTTTCTGTAAGCCTGGGTTTGTGGCTACGTATTGTTTAAATCTGTTTTTGTCACTGAATATCTTGTTTTCTACACCAATGATGAATGAAAGTATTGCTGGGTATAGTAGTCTGGGCTTGCATCTATGGTCTCTTAGTTTCTGTAGCACATCTATCCAGGACCTTCTGGCTTTCATGGTTTCCATTGAGAATTCAGGTGTAATTCTGATAGGTTTTCCTTTATATGTTACTTGACCTTTTCCTTTTGCAGCTCTTAATATTCTTTCTTTATTCTGTACATTTTGTGTTTTGATTATTATATGGCGAGTAGTTTTTTTTTTTATCTAGTCTATTTGATGTTCTGTAAGCTTCTTGTACCTTCATAGGTATATTCTTCTTTAGGTTGGGAAAGTTTTTTTTCTATAACTTTGTTGAATATATTTTCTGGGCTTTTGAGCTGGAATTCTTTTTCTTTTACTCCTATTATTCTCAGATTTGGTCTTTTCATGGTGTTCCAGATTTCCTGAATGTTTTGTGTTAAGAATTTGTTGGATTTGTGTTATTTTTTTGACCATTGAGTTTATTTCTTCAATAGAATCTTCAGTGCTTGAGATTTTTTTCTTCTATCTCTTATATTCTGTTGTTTATACTTGTCTCTGTAGTTCCTGTTCATTTACCCAGATTTTCCATTTTCAGAGTTCCCTTGTTTTATATTCTCTTTATTACCTCTATTTAAATCTTCAAATCTTGGACTGTTTCCTTCACCTGTTTGATTGCTTTTTCTTGGTTTTCTTGGGTTTCTTTGAGGGATTTATTAATTCCTTCCAGCTTTTTGTTTGTCTTCTCCTCCATTTCTTTAAGGGAGTTTTTCACTTCCTCTTTAAAAGTCTCCATCATTTTCATTAAGTAACATTTAAAGTCATTTTCTTCTATATCTTCTGGGTTAGGATGATCAAGTCTTCCTGTTGTGTGTCTGCTGGGTTCTGGTGGTACCATGTTGCTTTTTAGGATGTTGGAGTTCTTGCATTGACGGCTTCCCATCTCTTCTTTCAACTCTTCTGTCTGTCAAATTGGAAGCGTAGGCCCCAGCCTCTTGAATCTATCCCACCCCCCAGGCCTGGTCTGGACTCCAAATCTCAGCAGGCCAGGTCCTGATCTCTCCTTGGGGGTGGGATCAGGACCACTCCCCAGGTTATTTAAATAAGTTTCTAAAGAGGAACCCGTAGTCCCTTTTCCTTCCTCTTGGTGGCCCTGTTTGCTAGACTTCCCAGTTCCCCCTAGGGGCCACCCAAGAGCGCAGAACTCCCATTAAACCTGGATATTTCTTAATTTGGCTTGTTTTGATTTGGCTTGATTGGGAATTTTGCATTGGCAGGGAGCTCACATTAGGAAATATTCCTAGCAATGTCTCTTATGCCCACCAAGAATTGGTCTCCAAGGAGTTCACAGGGAATGATGTGTTGGGACAGGGCAGATGGCTGTCTGGCAGATCAGCTCCCTGCTGGTGCTAGAAATGCCAAAGGCATCTGGGGAGGGAGGCCCTGGCCTTTCTCCCACATGGAGGTTTTAGGGATTAGGGGTCCAGGGTCCCAGGGCGGCTGTTGTCTCACCTCCTATGTCCACCAAGTATTGGTCTCCACGGACCTCGTAGGGAGCAACGTATTGGGGGCAGGGTATATGGCTGTCTTTACATTTGTAATCACCTATAGCTGGAAGGATGCCTGATTGTGGCTTTCAATTTACAATACTCATTTTAAAGTTTTACTTTAAAATAAATTTAATTATTAAACTTGGACTGATTTAACAAAGAAAAATCTTAGATATTTGAATATGGTAAAAATCATTCAGTGAGGGAAATCTGAGAAACACTAAGATGTCTGGGTTTGGTCTTTGACGGAACTGTTGGGGCTCAGAAAAATAAGTCAAGACGTCAGTCAGTTCCATACCCTGCACTAAGAATAAGGACTGCTCTGCCTGAAAGCATGAAGTCGCCTTTGTGAGGAATATTTCCTAACACGAGCTCTCTGCCAAAGCAAAAATCCCATTCAAGCCAAATCACAAGCCGAATTAAAGGACATCCAGGTTTAATGGGATTCCTGCACTTTTGGGTTGACCTCCAGATCAGGGAGACTCTCACTCAAGTCTCGGTATAATACAACCCCCTAGGAGCTCACAAGAGACCGTCCTTGCTGCAATCACACAAGGTTTAATGACAAGAACCAGAGCTCTGGGAGGAGTTCAACCTGTGTAGCTGGGAGGAGTATTTCAGGGAAGAAACCACAACCCAGTAATACAAAGGGGGTGGGGAGGACATTATTGGAAAATTCCAAAAATATCAGTGATAATCACAAGGGGGTAACTCCCTGTTTCTCAAGATTATAATCTAACTTT
Organism: Dicrostonyx torquatus; assembly: GCA_028555095.1. Classification (NCBI taxonomy): domain Eukaryota; kingdom Metazoa; phylum Chordata; class Mammalia; order Rodentia; family Cricetidae; genus Dicrostonyx; species Dicrostonyx torquatus. The sequence continues at coordinate 186,386 of JAQHUG010000411.1, forward strand.
ATCTTCAGCTAGTTCCTGAAACAGAGTCACTGAACCAGCTAACCTAGATTTTTGGCTCTTCTCTTTCTGCTAGAGGGGTCTGGATTTATCCGGGTCTTTCAGGGTGGCCCTGAGAGGAACTGGGAAGCTGCCAGTGCGGGGTGGGAGGTGGTGGGGAGGGTGGAGAGGGAAGACCACAAAGGGACTTTCCAGGGAGCAGTTTAAATATACTGTGAGAGTGGTCAAGATTTGGAGGACTGCCTTTGCGCTCCTCAAAGGGAGGGGTCAAGGTTGGGCCAGCACAGGGATGGGGCCTCCACAGGTTGAGGCCAGAGACTGGGATTTACACTCTTGGCCTTTGCCCTTGGGGAGGACAATGAATTCATTATGTGTATTTTCTTTGCCTTTCTTTTGCCACCATTGCACACTAAATTCCCCAGAAAACACAATCATTGTTGATGAATGTTGTAAATCCAAAAGAGATTGGTGCCAAGAGTTATGTAAAGAAAGTAAAGAATATGTAAAGAATTCTTTATAGCACATCAACAAGAGATAAGCAAGTTGAAAAATAAGCAAAAAACATACATTTTGCCAAAAATGTACAAATGCCCAGTAAACATATGAAAAAACACCCAACATCCCTAATCAGTAGGAAAGTTTAAATGAAAACTGCAGAGCATATCACTTCACACATATTAAGATGGTTATTATGTTATTTAGGGTTTCTGTTGCTGTGAAAAGACATCATGATCAAATGACACTTGAAGAGGAAAGGATTTATTTTCCCCACCTTCTCTTTCTTTGATCTTATCACTTCTTTACCACCAACAAGAACAAAATTCCACATCACAGGAAAAGGTTGTTCTATAACATGTTTTAGGACAAACTCTAGAGAGGCAAGAGATTCCATATTATATTAAAACTTTCCATTTGAAAGGCTGTCTTCCTCTGCTGATTGGCCCTTTAACAAGGAAAGATTTATGTTTTAGTTTGCTCTCATTTGGTATGATAAGACACTGACCAGAAGCAAAATGGGGAAGGAAAGGACTTATAGGACGTATAGGACTTCTTATAGGACTTAAAGGAAGCCAACTCAAGAACTTAAGGCAGGAATGCGAAGGCAGGAATGGAAGCGTGGATGAACACTGCTTACTGGCTTGCTCTCATGGCTCACTTGCTCTGTTTGTTTTCTTATACAATTCAGGATCACCTGCCCAGGTGACACTGCCCACAATGAGCTGGGTTCTTTTATACCAATCATCAATCAAGAAAATGCCCCACAGGGTTACCTACAGGGCAATATATGGCAATATGTTCTTATCTAACTTTTCTCCTTTCAAATGATTCTAGTTTGTTTTATGATGACAAAAACCCACAAAACAAAACAAAAATAAGTAAGTCTGAAAGGTTTATGGAGAGACTAGAATCCTTGTACACTGTGAACAGGTGTCTGAAAAGATGGTTACTGTGGATATCTGTCTGACAGTTCTTCCAAAAATAAGAGCAAGGAAGGTGGTTGTAGGATAGAATGCTTGCCTAGCACGCTGGATTCAGTCTCTAGCAATGTAAAAATAATTCATTCAAAATAAAATTACTATGTGATCCAACAGTATTGATGTGGGAGTGTTCTCCTGTATTTTGTATTACTCTTATTGGTTGAAAAAAGAGCTGCCTGGCTTATAAGATAGGTCAGCCCTTAGGTGGGTGGAGTAGACAGAACGGAAGTTCTGGGAGGAAAGAAAGGAAGTGGGTCAGTCGCCATGAGGCCCCCACCGCAGATGGAAGTACCTTAGAACCGTCCGGTAAGTCACCCACCTCATGGTGACATACAGATTTTTATAATGGGTTAGTTTAGATGTGAGAACTAGCCAAGAAAAGGCCAGGGATAATGGGCAAGGCAGTATTTAAATGAATACAGTCTCATGTGGTTATTTCGGGCAAGCAACCAGTGGCTGAGAGGGCTTTCCAAATATCTGTCCCACCATGAGAAGGAACATAAAGAGAAATCTGTACATCAATCTCCATAGCAGTGATGTCACAATAACCCAAATGTAAGAACAATGGAAGTGTCTGTTGATGGCTAAACAAATAAACAGTATGATATTTGCATACATAGGAATAATCAGTCTTAAGGGAGGGGTATTCTGACAAATACTGCAGTGTGTAGTGTGGAAGAACCTTGATGACACTATAAGTGAAATAATCTTCTAACAAAAGGTCAGCTATGGGACTGGAGAGATACTCAGTTAAGAGTGCTTATTGTTCAATCATGAGGACCGGAGTTTGGATGCAAACACCTACAGAGGGCACCTCACAGATGTCTGTAACTCCATCACTAAGACAACCAATGCCCTCTTCTGGTGTCCACAGTCACCCACTCATATATGTACAAATGTATAGATATACATACAGACATATGTGTACACTCACAAGTAAATAAATCATTTTTTTAAAACATAAAGGAAATAGAGAACTGTGTACATAATCTTATATGACGTACATACAGTCATCAGAGTTATAGGCAAAAAAGCATTGAGGTTGCCAAGGATTGTAAGGCCAGGACTGAAGGGTGTTTATTTAATAAACATAGAAATTCAGTTTGACATGATGAGGAAAGTCATGGATTTGAACAGTAAAGATGATGCCTAGCCATGTGACTGCACAGTGATGCCACAATTACTGAATAGTTAAATGGGTTTTATGGTACATTTTAGAATATATACATACATACATACACACACATACGCAGACACACACAGAGTGTGTATTTGGTTTTGCAATACAGCATTTCTCTGTGTAGCTCTGACTGTACTGGAACTAGGTCTGTAAACCAGGCTGGACTTGAATTCAGAGGTCCACTTGAGTCTGCCTCCTCAGTGCTGTGAATAAAGGTGTATACCACCACCAACTGCAAGTTTTATATATTTTATCACAAATAAAATGTTTGATGAGAATTTACATCACTTAAAATGGTGTCTGGCTATACGCCACAATAAAAATGGGTAATCCGATACATATCACAGATTCTCAAAAAACTACATAAAACCACACTATTCTATGTAATTTGCACATCATGATTGTTATTACTTACACATTTGGGGCATGACAGTGAACACCAATAATCCCAACACTTGATAGGCAGAAAAACTTGTGAGTTCAAGACCAGCATGTACTACATCCTAAGACCTATCTCAAACACATGAGGATAGAACTCCATTTCTTCTGTGTCCCCATATTAGGCTGGGCTTTCACAACTCTAGAAATCAGTAAGAAAGCATGTTGGAACTAAAAGGGAAGGCCTGAGGCCTGTTGTACCAGTGGTTTGCCCCCAAACAGTAGCATCGGTTACCCATCTATTGAATCATGCAACTGCACGTAACCAGAGTCACAGCAATGTCCTTGCAGTGGCTGTGTACTTCCTAGACTTCTCATTCAGCTCATTTTGCAATTCAGACTTTCTTCTGTAAACTTCTTTTTTGCAAAACATTATGTGGTGCTGTACAAAATCTTAAGTCAATTAACAGGAACTCAGGTTTTGTTTTGTTTGTTTTTTATGCAGTGTTGGCTGGTCTCAAATTGCTATATAACCCAGGCTTGTCTTGAGTTTCTCATTCCATTGCTTCCATCTCCTAAGGACTGAGATTGCGGGTTTGTACTACTGCACCTGACATGCAATACCTTTTTTTTTATCTTTTTGTTTGTTTGTTTGTTTTTTGTTTTTTCGAGACAGGGTTTCTCTGTGGCTTTGGAGGCTGTGCTGGAACTAGCTCTTGTAGACCAGGCTGGTCTCAAACTCACAAAGATCCGCCTGCCTCTGCCTCCCGAGTGCTGGGACTAAAGGCGTGCGCCACCACCGCCCGGCAATACAAATAAATTTTTAAAAATAAATAAGTAAAATAATATGTAGAAATAAATGTTTGTTGAATAGCTAAATGGAGGTCTTCTTGCATCCTTCTATCTCCTCCTTTTCCTGGCTCTTTTCTCTCTTCTCTGCATTCACAGGTACCAGAATACTGGCACCCACTGAGGAGCCATTGAAATGCCACCCGAGCAGGGATTTCTTGGGACAAGGGTGCCTTGCTTCCTCTACCTGGAACCATTCCAGGCAGAGAGGGGCAAAGCCCTACCTACCAGGGCTGCCTTTATCCCTGGTGGCATCTGGTCCTAGGCTGCTACAGCCGTTGGGATGGGCATTCTCCCTGGAGTCTACCCTGGGCAGCTGGAATGTGCCACAGAACACGGAGGCTGGCAGAGGTCTGCACTGTGAGCCCTACCTGGCCAAGGGCCATAGGGAAGCACTTGGTTATTCAGCAGGGGTAGCTGCCCATGGGGAAAGGGTGCACTTCCCCCACCACAGGGAAGCAGGACAACCAGGCCTGGCACAGCCTGGGAGCCCATGGCGGAGGAGGAAATTGGAGAGCAAAACTCTTGCATAAGTCACTGCAGGGAGATTCCCATGGCCCAGGAAGACTCTGGAAGCAAGGGATNTGTGTGTGTGTGTGTGTGTGTGTGTGTGTAACAGGGCCTTACTCCTTTAACTCTTTATCGTCCTGTCTCCACCCCCAAGTGCTAAGATTAAGGAGTCCCCTACCTGTGCCCAGTTTATTAGATGCTGAGGATTGAACCCAGGGATTTGTGCATGTTAGGCAAGCAGTGAACCATCTCATCCCTAACTCCAAAGTTGATTTTTCGACTTTTACAGATCGTGAATTTATACATGGTTTCTAGGGACAACACAAATGGGACATCTATATGGTCTCTGGTGTCAGTATGTGTTGTAAGAGGGGCGGCTGTGTTCCCAGCACCTGATAGGAATGTGGCTGTTTGTTCCCAGTGCCTGTCTCCTGGCCGCAGCCACACAGCTAGCTTATGCCCGAAATAACCACCAGAAAATTGTAATAATTAAATTACTGCCTGGCCCATTATCACTAGCTTCTTCTTGGCTAACTCTCACATCTTATTTCAACTCATTTTAATAGTCTGTAAGTCACCACGAGGTAGTGGGCTTACCAGGAAGATTCAGCATGTCTGACCCTGGTGGCTTCATGGCGGGCTTTCTCCATGACCTAGTCTTCTTCCCAGCATACTGTTCTCTTTTCCTCACCTATCTAAGTCCTGCCCTATCAAATGGCCAAGGCAGCTTCTTTATTAACCAATGAAAGTAAAACAAAATACAGAAGAACCCTCTTACACCAAGTATGTACTATGGACCTCATCACGGATACCATCATAACCTTTGGTGGCAGCACAGGTCAAGGATATCAACATGGCCGTTGGCAACAACACAACCCATTGACATCAACATAGCCTCAGGTATAGCCCACAGACATCAGCTTGGCCTTTGGTGGTAGCACAGGCTGAACATTAACATGGCCTCAGCAGCAACAAAGGCAGCATGGCCCCGGGATATCAGCATGGTTTTAGGCATTGCTGTATTGTTGTTTTCCAGAAACAGGGTTTCTCTCTGTGGTCCTTCTGCCCTGGAACTTTCCCCGTAAAACCAGTTTGGTCTTGAACTCAGAGATCTTCCTGTGTCCACCTCCTGAGTGCCTCACCACACCTAGCTCAGTTTCTTATTCTTGAAATGGCAGTGACACCCACTTACAAGTCTTTGCTAAGGCATTTTTGCTTATAAATCTAGAGGATGGTGGGATCTTGGCACCTTGCAACCCTTCCTGCAGTTGTATCTTGTTAGAATAAGGTTTCTCTTGTTCCCACAGCTGGTAACTTTATTTAAAGTCCCAAATTAGCACAAGTGAGCCTGCATGTTTGTATATTGCCTATTTGGTAGGCACATGCCAATGAGAAACATGAACTTTAAATGAATGTATTCAAATCCCACTCAATAAAGATCTTCAGAAATGAAAAATAATACAATCACATAATTTTATAAGGACAAATACCAGGCATCCTGTTTGGAGATGTGTAATTCTACATTTAAAGTATCTTGGGTTTCAGAGAGGGCTCAGCCCTTGAGACTGAGGGCCACTCTAGCTCAGAACCCGAGGTCAGTTTCCAGGACCCTTGTCTCTTCACAGTTGCCTGGAACTCCAGCTCTGGGAAGACTCAACGTCCTGCCCTCTGCAGGCACCTGAACTCAAATACATTCACCTCATTCCCTCTCAAATACCCATGATTTAAAGTAACCATAATAAATAAACTTTTAAAATAGTGTCTTCTTAATCAGGAAGTTAACAAATTTTAAGCTATATCTTATTTGAGAACATTTACATATGAGAAAATACAGGTAGTGTTAAGAAGGACACATTTAGGAAAACACAGACCTTAGATCTGGAGAGTGGATAATTGTGCATATGATGGAAGTCAGAGCAGAACTGTGCAAACACTCTGCCCACTGTGTGTGTGTGTGTGTGTGTGTGTGTGTATGTGTGTGTGTATACATATGTGTGTATGTACATATGCATGCACGCATGTATGTATGCCTGTATGTTTCTATCATGAAGATTCCAAGATTACTTCTTACTAAAGTTTCAAGACAATACAACTAAGTGCCAGACCTGTCAAGTTGACTATTTTTTGGAGTCACTTGGAGAGATTTTCTATCTGTCTTTGAGATCTCCCTGTGTCTCTCTCAGTGTGTGTGTGTGTGTGTGTGTGTGTGTGTGTGTGTGTGTGTGTGTGTCTTTTTACCTTTCACCTCTAATCTCTCTTCCTGGAATTGTTTTAATTCTGTTCAATTAGCCTCCTAATTTATGTCTTACTTTTTTATCTTTGATAAAATAGAAAATTTTATTTGTGCTATTTCCCTGACATTAGCGTTCAGATTTTTTCAGTCTAATTTTATTTTCTATGAATTTTCATTTTTTCTTATTTAATTGATGTGATTTATTATAGGTAATATTGGAGTTCACACAGACATTTTCATACAAGTATATACTATACTGTGAGCACCCTCCTATACTCCCCACTCTCTTCATCCTTTCTTTCATCCCTGTTAGAAATCTCTCATTTTTCTGATACTTATCTTCTTGTACATGCTTTGTATATTTAATAAGTGTTAAAATTTATTTAAGGACACTACTTAGAATATTTTCAGAAATATCTGGAATTAAAAACCACAAGGCTTCAACCCTACATAAAGAACTACAGGCAACTAGAAAGGCTGAGAGCAGAAGTCGTCTTCCCCAGGGAAAAGCACAACAATGATTATCCAATACCAAATCGTCAGCCCTGACCATACACACAAGTGACACGATACAGACTGAGAAGGCTATGTTTATGGATATGTGGATATACATATATCAATACAGCAACAATTAATGTAAAAAGAGGTTATGAATTTGAAAGAGATAAAGGAGTGGCATGTGAGAAGTTGTGAGGTGGAAAGAGAAGAAAGAAATGATGTGATTATACTCTCAAAAAGAAACTTTAACTACATCTTGAATTAGTTCTATTGCATAGGTTCTCCTGTTTTCTTAGTTTAATTAATCCTTCTCAAATGCCCTGTTAATTAATTTGAGTAATTTTACTCAAATGTTTATAAATCTTTGGCTATTAATTTTTTTTTCGAGACAGTGTTTCTCTGTGGCTTTTGGAGCCTGTGCTGGAACTAGCTCTTGTAGACCAGGCTGGTCTCAAACTCACAAAGATCCACCTGCCTCTGCCTCCCGAGTGCTGGGATTAAAGGCGTGTGCCACCACCACCCAGCTGGGTATTAATTCTTTTTCAGTATTTTAAAAATTAGCTTACAGAGTAGTATGTTTTCTTATGACATTTTACTAATTATTACTTATTTTATATATTAATTATTGACTTAATATATTATACAAACATGATTTATTAATCACTAATCATTAACATATTGATAGTAATTCCTTATTAGTTTTAGTTGACCACTCCAATCCCCACTTACTCCTTTCCATCTTAGCACTCCCTTCAGTCCTTATACCCCACATATACTGTTACCTTTTCAACCCTTCTCCTTTCAAACAGCCCCCGCTCATGGCTCCTTTGTTTCCTGATCTGCATACACACTCACTCCTGCATAGGTACATCCACACAGTAATTAGAAGCTAGAATCTTCATAGAAAAAAAGAACACATAGTATTTGCTCTTTTGAGCCTGGATTATTCCATTTTAATATAATGGTTTATTGCTAAGTGGACGGTGTCACACAACTTTAATCCCAGCATTGAGTTCAAGGTTAGACTGGTCTACAAAGCAAGTTCTAGGATAAGCAGTGCTATCATACAGAGAAATCCTGTCTCAAAACACCAGGAAGAATGAGGGAGAGAGAGAGAAAAGAGAGAGAGAGAATAGTCTATCATTTCTCATTTAACTGCAAATTTTATATTTTTATTCTTAATTATAGCTGAATAAAATTCCATTTTATATGTGAACCATTTTTTCCTTTATCTATTCATTTATTAATGGACATCAAGGCTGGTTCCATTTCCCAGCTATTGTGAACAGAGCAGCAATGAACATGACTGAACAAGAATCTATCTCTGTGGTAGGACACATACAGAGTCATTTGGGCACATGCCCAGAAATGGTTGAGCTGTGCCATATGGTAGTTCTATTTTTATCTTTTTGAGAAACTGCTCTGATTTCCATAGTGTCTGACCTGATAAGTGAACACAGATCCTTCTTTCCTCACATCCTCTCTAGCATGTGTTGCCATTTGTTTTCTTGCTCAGTGAGATGTAGCCTCAGAGTCATTTTAATTTACATTTTTTTCTGATGGCTCATAATGGTGACACTTTTTATTTTCCTTATTTTTATGGTCAGAGAGAACACTGTGAGGTTTACTGACACACACAATGACAGGTCTCATTACGACATTGCCATGGGTAGTGTGCTTTGCTCATGTCTGCCTTCCCAGGCTGCCCCCACCTTGCTGATCTCCTTTCTCTCTCAGTCAGTTCCCTTTCCCCTTACTACCTTTGTCTTTGCTGACCCGATGAGCTTCACTAAATCTCACTTACAAAGTACTGAAAGGTAACTTATGGGACTATGGACAACTTACCAGTAGTTATAGATAGACAACTGAACAAAGATCTCAGACTCGGGCTCAGGCTCAGTAAATAGCTCAGCAGGTGACAGTACTTGCCTCAGCCACTGAACAACTTGCATTTTATTCCTGGAACCCAGGAAAAGGCAGAAAGACAAAACTGACTTCCCTGAGGAGTCCTCTAATCTCCACATATGCACCAGAGAGCACATCCACACATGCATGCCCACCTTCCAAATAGTAATAATAATGACAATAACAGCAAATTGTGGTTGGTTTAGCTTTGTTTTGTTTTCTTTTCTGTAAAATAAATGGGGATGGGGAGATGTCTTGGTGGTTAAAAGTGCTTGCTGTTCTTGCAGAGAACGCAAGGTCATTCCCAGTGCTCATATTTGGTGGCTTTCCAGTCCTGGGAATACAAAGCCCAGTGGGATCAGAGAGATGTCTTGGTGGTTATGAGTACTTGTTGCTCTTGCAGACCTGCTTTCATCTCCTGGCCTGCCTTGAGAGCATGGGCTACAGGTAGGGGACTTTCCTAAATGACTTCTCCCAGCTATTTGAGGCAAGGGCAGCTCCTTGAACTACTTGGCACTGTGAGACACTGCTTCAGGCTTTAAGGTCTGCTATGCTCCAGCCATCTTGCTATTTAGACCCAGAACCATGCCTACTCCATCTTTTCAGGGGATTCTTTCTTTGCTATAAATTACTGAAGATTGAAGTTTCCCTGCTGCTCCACTCTCCTCAGCCCATCTCCAGCTATTTCTCCAAGCTACACCCAGAGGTATGATTCTTCTCTCTGTGAACTGTGACCTTCCCAAACCTGGGGTCAGGATAATTCTAACTGCTTTGTAAAATTCTCTGTTTTGCTGTCAGAGCTAGACTGACTACAGCATTCCCCATCTTTTCTGACAGCATTAAATCACCTTTGTCCAGACTGTTCCCTGGAACCATTTTGCTGATACCTGGTTATTGTTGGCCTTGTTCTTCCCACGCAAGTTTTCCTTGGCTATTAATTCAGTTGAGTGTATAATTGGCCTGATTAGCCTAGCTATCACAACTATCATATTTTTTTCTTCACAATTGTATGTCAGCTTTGACAAAATATCTGAAGACATTACTTGGAGTACGTGGCACTCTAACATCTACTTTCTTGAAAGAGCAGATTCATGGTTTCTCTTCTAAGAGTCATTGCTATATTAGGGTGTGTTATCGATTACAGTTAGTGGAACTGTTTGCAGAGCCCTTTGAAGTCTCTAAAAACAGAATCACAGCCCATGTTGGCTTCTTGTCTGTAGCCAGTATTTTCTAAAACCATCTCAAGGCACTGTAGAACACTCCAGACCCCTACTCCACTGTGTTTCCATTCTGAATTATGTACCTATGCCTTGTGGGGGAAAATGTTGAACAAGAATTTATGGAAGCACTAAATTTATCATATAGAGATAAATATACATTCATGTAGCTGAAATGCCTCTCCCCATGAGACTTGCCAAATAGGATTAAATTTATTTAAAGAAACCAACCAGGAGAACTCCAGCAGGAACTGGCTCTCTTTTCACCATGTGGTTGCTGGGAATTAGGGGTGGCAGCTTGCTCTTCCACTCACTGAACCATTTTACTGGCCCTAATTTTTACTGCCTCATAAATAGAACAATCCACTTTATCTGAGGTTTTGTTTTCCGAAGATGTCAATCTCTGTAGTCAACTGCAATGTGAAAATACTCCAGAAACAGATGATCCACAACTCTTTAGTGTATTCCATTCTGAGGTCTGGACCTTCTCGACTCCATCCATCCTGTGTGCACTGCATCCCTGCTCCTTCAACTACGAACCCCTTTTTGATTGTCTAATCATCTGGTCATAGACATCCACAGTCAGAACTCAGGAAGAGATGAGTGCAGCTTCTGGGTTAGTATCCTTTTATGTTAGTATCCATAGGTCAGGGAAGGTGCTACACACATCTCCATTAACCATCTAGAGAATCTCACAGGTATCTCAGTGACTATAGAACTTGTCAGTATTTTTTTTGGTTGTTTTTCGAGACAGGGTTTCTCTGTAGCTTTTGGAGCCTGTCCTGGAACTAGCTCTTGTAGACCAGGCTGGTCTCAAACTCACAAAGATCCGCCTGCCTCTGCCTCCCGAGTGCTAGGATTAAAGGCGTGCACCACCACCGCCCGATGAGAACTTGTCAGTGTTAACTATCCAAGTCAACCCTATATCCAAATATATCACTTTAAAACCACAATCCTCCACCCTGATTCCCCAGAGGCCCACAGCCAATCTCATAATGCAAAATACGTTCAGTACAACTTCAAGTCACATTTGCCAGGGAGGCCTCAAAAGAATACTTTCTTTCCAATGCTATTTATATAATGAAACTCAATGCTATTTTATAATAAAACTAAAGTTTATTATTGGCAACAATCTATCCAATTTTAATATATATTTATTATGTATACAGTGTTCTGCCTGCATGTGTGCTTACAGGACAGAAGAGGTCACCAGATTTCATTACAGATGGTTGTGAACCACCATGTGGTTGCTGGGAATTGAACTCAGGACCTCTGGAAGAGCAGTCAGTGATCTTAACTTATGGGCCATCTCTCCAGTCCCCATCAATTTTTATATTTTGCTTATTTATTTTTGAGAGGGCACATGCATGCCTTGGCACATGAAAGGAGATCAGACAATTTACGGAAGTTGCTTCTCTTCCACGTTGTGGATTCCTGGGATCAAACTCAGGTCATCAGGTTTGACAGCAAGCCTCTTTACCTGCTAAGCTGTGTTGCCAGCCCTATGGAACTATTTTTCTAAATATGGATGACTCCCACTGGTTCATAATATATTGAAATTCTTTGTTATATTGATGTTCAAGTTGTTATGGATTTGTCTTCTCAGATCAGGACACAGGAGTTGTTGTTGCTATAATGAACAAATTAGCAAGTTCTGTTGGTGTTGGGAAAGGAAGAAGAAAAAGGGAAAAGAATAAAGACATTTCTGGGCATGGTGAAACATACCTTTGATTCCAGCACTCGGGAGGCTGAGGCAGGGTGAATCTCTCTGAGTCAGCCTAGTTTATAGAGTGAGTCTCAGGACAGTCAGGGCTATGTAGAGAGACCCTGTCTCAAAACAAACAAAAAAATGTAGTTCCCTTATTTATATTGGCATTAAAGACTGAACTCAAGGCCTCATGCATGCTAATACACACTCCAACACTGCACTATGCTCTTAACTCATAGGTTTGATCTACTGGACTTCTGGGGAAGCTCCCTTTGTGTTTCTTTCTCTTTTTTTGAAGTTTTCTTTATTGATATTTATTAGGCTCTATATTTTTTCTGCTCCCCTCCCTGCCTCTCCCCTCCTCCCTTCAACCCTCCCCCAGTGTCCCTATGCTCCCAATTTACTCAGGAGATCTTGTCTTTTTATACTTTCCCATGTA
>JAQHUG010000411.1:234695-245157 GCA_028555095.1 Dicrostonyx torquatus
ATAGGACAGGGTATCCTGCACCATCATAAGGAAGCAGGGGGAGGGCAGTGGGGTAGTGGGGGAGCGGGAGGGCCGGGAACAAGGGGAGTAAATGTAAATTTTTCTTTTAACAATAAAAATTTAAAAAAAAGAAACCAAACTATTTTTTTTTCATTTTACATAACAACCCCAGTTCCCACTCCCTCCCCTCCTCCCATTCTCTCCATCTATCCTGCCCCCTGGACCCACCTCCTCCTCAGAGAGGGTAAGGCATATTGCTTTGGGGAAGGCCCAAGGCCCTCCCTACTATATTTAGGCTGAACAAGATATCCATCCGAAGAGAAGGGGTTCCCCAAAAGTCAGTACATAGAGTAGGGATAAATCCTGGTGCCCCTGCCAGTGACTCTGCAGTCTGCCCCAGCCACACAACCATTACCCACATTCAAAGGGACTTGTTTGGCCCTATGCTGGTTCCTTCCCTATCCGGCCAGAGTTGGTGAACTCCCATTAGCTCAGGTAAACTGTTTAAGTGGGTGTACCCATCATGGTTTTGCTCATATTCTCACTCCTCCCACTTTTCAACTGGACTTTGGGACCTCAGCCCAGTGTTCCACTGCTTCTGTTTCCATCAGTTGCTAGATGAAGGATCTATGGTGATATTTAAGATATTCATCAGTCTGAATACAGGGCAAGGCCAGTTTGACCACCCTTTCCTCTATTTCTGGAATCTTCCTTGTAGATTCCTGGGAATTTCTCTAGTGCCAAGTTTAGTCATCAGGGAGATGCAAATCAAAGCAACTCTGAGATATTATACCATTCAGAATGACTAAGATAAAAAATATCCATGATAGCTTATGCTGGAGAGGATGTAGAGTAAGGGGAACAATCCTCCATTGCTGAAGGGAATGCAAACTTGTACAATCACTCTGAAAATCAGTATGATGATTACTCAGAAAATTGGGAATCAAGAAGGCTGGAGAAATGGCTCAGAGGTTAAGAGTACTGGCTGTTCTTCCAGAGGTCCTGAGTTCAATTCCCAGCAACCACATGGTGGCTCACAACCATCTGTAATGAGTCTTGTGTTCAGGCAGAACAGTGTATACATAATAAAGAAATCTTTGAAAAAATTGGGAATCAATCTACTCAGGACAACCCAGCAATACCGCTCTTGGGCATATACCCAAAAGATGCTCAATCATATTACAAAGGCATTTGTTCAGCTGTGTTCACAGCAGCATTATTTGTAATAGCCAGAACCTGGAAATAACCTATATGCCCCTCAACTGAAGGATGGATAAAGAAAATGTAGCACATTTACACATTAGATTACTACTTAGTGGTTAAAAAAAATGACATCTTGAAATTTGCATGCAAATGGATAGAACTAGAAAAACACATCCTGAGTGAGATAATCCAGACCCAGAAAGATGAACATGGTATGTACTCACTCACAAGTGGATACTAGCTGTAAGGTGAAGGATATTGAGCCTATAGTTCACGATCCTAGAGAAGCCAAGTAACAAGGTGAGCCCTAAGAAAAATATACATAGATACACCTGGAAAGGGGAAATAGACAAAATTACCTGACAAAATTGGGAGCATGAAGGTGGGGGGAAAGGGAGGGTGGATGGGAAAGGGGAAGGGGTGAGGAGAACTTGAGGGAATGGAATAGGTGAGATGGAGGAAGGACAGAGATGAGAGCAAAGAAAGATATAATTCATCAAAAGAACAAATAATCCAATTAAAAAAATGGAGTACAGACCTAAACAAAGAACTCTCAACAGAGCAATCTAAAATGGCCAAAAGACACTTAAGGAAATGTTCGACATCCTTAGTCATGAAAGAAATGCAAATCAAAACAACTCTGAGATTCCACCTTATACCTGTAAGAATGGCCAAGATAAAAAACACTGATGACAACTTATGCTGGAGAGGTTGTGGGGTAAAGGGTACACTCCTCCATTGCTGGTGAGAATGCAAGCTGGTACAACCCCTTTGGATGTCAGTGTGGCAATGTCTCAGAAAATTAGGAAATAACCTTCCTCAAGACCCAGTAATACCACTTTTGGGTATCCAAAGGATGCTCAATCATGCCACAAGAACATGTGCTCAACTATGTTCATAGCAGCATTGTTTGTCATAGCCAGAACCTGGAAACAGCCTAAATGCCCCTGGACTGAAGAATGAATAAGGAAAAGGTGGTACATTTACACAATGGAGTACTACACAGCAGAAAAAATAACATCTTGAATTTTGCAGGCAAATGGATAGAGCTAGAAAACATCATTTTGAGTGAGGTAACCAGGGCACAGAAAGACAATTATCACATGTACTCACTGATAAGTGGTTTTTCAACATAAATCAAAGAAAACAAGCCTACAAATCACAATCCCAGAGAGACATACATATATCTAATCTACATGGAAAATAAAAAAAGACAAGATCTCCTGAGTAAGTTGGGAGCATGGGGACCTTGGCAGAGGGTTGGAGAGGAGAGACAGGGATGGGAGCAGAGAAAAATGTAGAGCTCAATAAAATCAATAAAAAAAAGTTGGCTAAGCAAGCCAAGTGAAACAAGTCAGTAAGTGACACCCTTCCATGGCTTCTGCATCAGCTTCAGGTCCCTGTCCTGACTGAGCTCCTGTCCTGACTTCCTTTGATGATGAACTGTAATGTAGAAGTGTAAGCCAAATAAACCCTTTTCTCCCCAAGTTTCTTTGGTCATGGTGTTGCCTCACAGTAGTAGTAGCCCTAACTAAGACATTTGCTGAGCCATTTCTCCAGCTTTACTTTTTTTCTTGTGTACATAATAGGAGACAGGGTGACTTTCTTAAATTTTAAAATTGTAATAAAATTCATGTGATTCTTGGGTTTTACAATCTTAACCATATTTAAGTTTTTGCTCAGAAACTGTCATACTGTTCATAAACAAATCTCAAGAGCTTTTTATTTTGCAAAACTGGAACTCTAAATCCACCAAAACTCCCTATTTCTCCCTACGTAATGAATTTCTAGCCAGCCAAGGTTGCACAGTGAGACACTGTCTTAAAAAGAAACAAATAGAGGAGTGTTCCCCTAGATTTACATCCTTGAGAGCATGAGCTATTGATCTTAGCCATTTTGACATGTATAAGATGGAACCTCAGAGTTTGAAGCTACATTTCCTTGATGGCTAAGAATGTTGAACATTTGTTTCTTGGCCATTTGAGATTCCTCTAATGAGAATTCTCTGTTTAAATCTGTATCCCACTTTTCAATTAGATTGCTTGATTTGATGGTGTCTAATTTCTTGAGTTCTTTATATATTTTGATATTAGACCTCTACCAGATGTGGAATTGATAAAAAAAATCATTTCCCATTCTGTAGGCTGTCATTTTGTCCTATTGATGGTATTCTTTGTGTTGCAGAAGCTTACATGAGGTTCCATTTATTAATTGTCTGTCTTAGTGCCTGCAGAATGTTTAGCCAGTGGTTTCAAGGCTGTTCCCTACTTCTTTTCTATCAGGTTCAGCGTGTCTGGTCTTATGTTGAGGTCTTTGATCTTCTAGGACTTGGGTTTTGTGAATGTTGGTAAATATAGATTTATTTGTATTCTTCTTCATGAAGACATCCAGTTATATCAACATCATTTGTTGAATATGCTTTCTTTTTCCCATTGTTTATTTCTGGCTTATTTTTAAAAAAAAGTTTCTTTACAAAAAAATCAGATGGTCATAGGTGTATGGATTTATGTCTGGATTTTCAGTTCAATTCCATTGATCAATCTGTCAGTTTTTATGCCAATACCATGTGGATTTACTACTACTACTATGGCTCTATAGTAGAGCTTGAAATAAGGGATGGTGATGTCTTCAGAAGTTCTTTCAGTGTTCAGGATTGTTTTAGTTATCTTGAGCACTTTATTTTTCCACCTGAAATTGAGCATTGTCCTTTTAAGATCTGTAAAGAATTGTGTTGGAATTTTGATGGGATTATGTTGAATCTGCAGATTGCTTTTGGCAAACTCGTACACACTGTGTAAATCAATATTGCAGTTTCTTAAAAAATTGGGAATTGATCTACCTCAAGATCCAACTATATCACTCATGGGCATTTATCCATAAGAATCCCATCGTACCATAAGGATATTTGCTCAACCATGTTCATAGTGGCTTTATTTATAATATCCAGAGACTAGAAACAACCTAGATGTCCCTCAATTTAACAATGGTTAACGAAAATGTGGTACAATTACACAGCTATTAGGAAACATGACATTATGAAATTTGTAGGCAAATGAATGGATCTAGAAAAAAATCATCCTGAGCAAGACAACCCAGACCCAGAAAGACAAACACGGTATGTACTCACTTTTAAGTGGTTATTAGCGGTTAAGTAAAGGATAATCACACTATAATCCACAGACCCAGAGAAGTTATATACAGAGGAGAGGTCTATGGTGGAAATAGAATAGATTTTGTGGGTAGACTGGGGGCAAGTGAGGATGGGAATGAGGGGTATCAGTGGAGAAGGGAGTGATAGTGGGAGAGAATATGGGGAGAAATTGCTGGAATGGGTGGGCATTTAGATGTGATGTTGAAACCTAGTGAAGTAGAAACTTTCTGTAACCTATGACAGTGATCCTAGAAGTGAATGATCTGGGAACTGAATTGTCCATCTTCTGTAACCAGGCAGGGCTTCCAGTGATGGGGCTTGGACACCAGCCCAGTCACAAAACTCACATCCTGTCCTGCCTGCAAGATATGCTGGGGCAGGTGACTCAGAGCTTGTGCAAGTAGCCAAGCAATGACTGGTCCAACCTGAGGCAACTAGAGGGAGCTCTTGCCTGACATCTTGCCTGGATGGCCAGGATCCAGAAGCAGGATGGCTCAGAGACCGAGGATAGAACCAAACACAGTCAATGAAATAATTCCTGCTATAGCTGGGTGCCTAGCTCAATCATCATCAGAGAGGCTTACTCCAGTAGCTGATGGAAACAGATGCAGAGACCCACAACCAAACATTAGGCAGAGCTCAGGAAATCCCTCAGAAGATGGGGAAGAAGGATTGATTGTAGGAGCCAGAGAAGTTGATGACATTAGGACAACATGCCCCACAGAATCAACCAAGAAGGGCCCATAAGGGCTCAGAGACTGAAGCAATAACTATGGAGCCTGCCTGGGTCTATACTAGGCTGTCTGCATACATGTTGTGGTTGTTTAGCTTGGTTTGTTTGTTTTTTAACGCCTGACAGTGGATGTAGGGGTGTCTTTGACTCTTTTGCCTGCCCATTGCACCCCTTTTCTTCCTACTGGGTTGCCTTATCCTGACTTGATATACGGTTTATGCCTATTCTTATTTTGTTTTGTTATGCAATGTTTGGTTAATATCACTAGGTGGTCTGCTCTTTTCTAAAGCAAAACAGAAGAGCAATGGATCTGGGAGAGAGAGAAGCTGGGGGGCACATTGGGAGGTGGGGAGGAAAGGTAAGCTGTGATAAAGATATATTGTATGAGAGAAGAAAGAACAACAAATAAAATCAATAGATGTCTGAGTAAGTATGGTGGCACATCCCTGCAATCCTAGCATTCAGGGGACAGAGGCAAGAGTTTTAGTATTACTGCAAGTTCAAAGCCAGCCTGAACTTCTCAGCAAGTTCCAAGCCTTGGGTTTGTAGTTCAGGGCTTGAGCATGTGCTGAGCAGTGGAATCAATTGCCAGAATCACATGTGCATATATGTATGCACAAACACACAACCATGCCTTTGTACATATAGACAGGTAGCAAAGGAAAAATCTTCCATTGAATCATTAGGGAACTGCAAGTGAAAAATACAAAGGACATTAGATATCAGCAATATGATTGACTAGGAAGTCTCTCCTTACTCAGGGGAGCACTGATTCCATAGTAATAGGGTCAATTCTTCCTGAGAAATCTAGAGGTCAGTTAATATACATTACTACAGACCAGCTTCATGGAAGCCTCATGGGAGATTGTGGCACCAACTATCTGCTGGCTTAGAATGATGTGATCAGGAGAAAACTCTCAGATCCTACTTCTCCCTGGGGAGGGAGAGAGGTAACTAAAATGCACGTTCAGGACTCAGAATTTCAGGGGGCTGCCAAGGAGATGATGTTTGTGATGCTGAGCAGGGGCAGGAAGGGGCAGCAGCTAAGAGATGCTAGGAACACAGGCAAGGCTTAGGCATCATGCCCTTGTGGTGCAGGAGTTCCTTCTGTATTTCTGTTGCTTTCATTGGTTAAATAAAGAAACTGCCTTTGCCTTATGATAGGGCAAAATCTTAGATAGGCAGGGGGGACAGAACAGAATTCTGGGGAGAGAAAGCAGAGTCAGAGAGAGCAGCCACCCGCCATGAAGCTGCCAGGTCAGACACGCTGAATCTTTCGCAGTAAGCCACAACTCATGGTAACACACAGATGATTAGAAATGGGTTAAATGAATATATGAGAGTTAGCCAATAAGAGGCTAGAGCTAATGGGCCAGGCAGTACTTCAATAAATACAGTTTCTGTGCAATTGTTTCGAGTGTAAGCTAGTTGGGCAGGACAGAACAAAGGGCCCACACTCCTCTTTACTACACCCTTGCCTGTGTGCAATGTGATCAGAAGAGCCTGGAACTCAGCCTAACTTGACTGAAGCAATTAGCTATTGCTGCAAGACTGAGAAAAGAGGAGAAAAAGAAAACCCTGTGAAATGAACCAACTATACACCACAGCAATCTGGAAAGGAAACTAGGAGAAAAATCTTATTTATGACTACTTAAGAAGAAGAATCCCAGTGGGAAACTGGGGTGGATCAAGAGGGATCAAGAGGTGGAGGTGTGAATATGATCAAGTATGTGATTTACACACATGAAGATGCCACAATGAAACCCACTCCTGGACTGCAGGTAAAGCCCAGTGTAATACAGCCCTTTCTGAGTATGCACATGGACTCCAGCCCTGGTGACACACACACACACACACACACACACACACACACACACCAAAAACATCACATTTTTTGGCAAAATTCACAAATGCTAATAAAAATGAAAAACTTCTGCAAATAGTCAGAAAAACTAGGAATATAAGACAGCCTCTTGAACAGTGGTGAGAAAACTGGATGGCTACATGTACAACAGAAGAGGGAAACTAGCCTGTCTCTCACCTTGCACAAAAATCAAACAAAAATGGACCAAAGGCCTTAATATAAGACCTGAGGTTGCTAGAGGAAAACACAGATCTGGAGACTTTAAGATTAAGGGATTAGCAAAAAACTTTCTAAGCAGGACTCTAGCAACACAGGAAATAACCCTTAGGTTGAATGACAGATGGGGATTACAGGAAATTTAGAAGCTTCTGCTCAGCAAGCAAGTCATCACCAATGTGAAAAGACAGTCCACAGGATGCAGAAAACACTCCTGCCAACTGCACATCAGATAGGTCATCACTAATATTCAGAATAATAAGGGACTAAAAAAATTTAACATCAGCCCCCCCCAAACCATCCAATCAATAAATGAGCTAACAAGTGGAATACATAATATCTAAGAAGTATAAATGGCTAGTAAATGTGAAATGATAGGTTCACTATCATTAGCATTCATTCAAACGCAAATTATAATGTCTTTGAAATTCTACTGTCAGAATGGCTATTATCAAGAAAACAAATAACAAATGCTGATCAGGGCATAAAGAAAGATAAACCTTTGTAACTAGTTCAGCCACTATGGAAGTCAGTGGTAAATTCCTCATAAAAACAAGAATGGGGGCAGGGATACTGCTCAGTGGGAAAAGGTGCTTGCTGCCAACCCATACAAACTGGGTTCAATCCCCGGGATCCACACTGTGGAAGAGAGAACTGACTCTCACAAGTGATCCTCTGACCTCGACACACGTTAAACATAAACACATGACAGAGAAATATTCAATGTAACCTTACAAAATCTAAAGGTAGAATTACTATATGACCCAATTCTACCACTCTTGGATATATACCCAAGCACTCTTAAATCATCTTACTACAGAGATATACATGCTCACCTATGCTGTTGAAGCTCTGTTCACAATAGCACTGGGATTTTTTTTTCAGTTTAAGTAAAAATGAAATCATGACATTTCCTGGAAAACTCATGGAATTAGGGATCATTACAGACTCAGACAGTCTCAAAAAGACAAATACATTATTCTGCTCATTTGCAATCTAGATGTAAGATGTTTGCTCTCTCTCTCTCTCTCTCTCTCTCTCTCTCTCTCTCTCTCTTTCACACACACACACACACACACACACACACACATACCACATGCACACCATGTGTGCATTAAGTGATGGTGGGTTGAAAAAGAGGATAATTGTGTATTAGTAGAATGAAAGAGACCATTGAGGGAAATGGGAAAGGAATATGGGGAAGGGGATGAATAAGAGCAAATAAAAATGATATAGGCCTAAAATGCTAAAAGGAAACTTTGCATGCTAACTTTAAAATTAATTAAAATTTTGCTAAAGAATATGATACTGAGGGAAAATTTTATGGAGGAAAACAACATATGCATGGAAAACCGCTAAACATCATTAAAATAGATTACAGACAAAACCAATAGAAAAATAGTCCATATTCAAAGATGGGCAGACTTTGCATTACTAAGAAATCTCTGCTATCCCAGCTCTTTCAGACTTCTAATTACATCTTTGAAGGAAAAGAAAAATCAGTCTTTGAAATTCATATTTAACTGTAAAGGATCCTGAATATTATTGAGATATCTCTATGTTTCTCTTTCTCTCTCCCCATTTCCTTTTATTCATTTACGTCAACAAAAGACCCCAATTCTTGAAACAACAACTAACCTTTAAAAAAACAGAGTTAAAGCACCAGAGGTTTCACACGTCATCAACCCCTTCCAGACTTACGTTAATCACAGTAGTGCAACACTGACATAAGGACATTCATACAAACTAAAGCTACTGCTTTAGCTACTGTTTCTGAACAGAGACCCAGAAATCAGCCCACAGAATTATATAATCTTGACAACAGCTTCAAGATACACATGGTGTTGGGAAAGAAGAATGTGCACAACAAAAGGATAAAACTTGACCCCTACATCAAGTACCCCCCCACATTAACTAAAAATCAAATCAATAACACAAGACCTGCTGCTGCGAGACTCTTAGAAGATGCGGGAAAGCCATGGGCCATTACCTTGATCTTGCTTACAATTCCAGAAGCATAAGTAACAAAGAAAACATGAACCAGGGGGATTATGCCAAGTTAAAAAAGCTGCTTTGGCCCAAGAGAAGCAAACAGTAGAAGGTAACCTACACATTAGAAAAACAACCAGATTTTAAAATGGGCAAAAGAGTGAGATAATGATTTTTCCAATGAAGGCATAATGCAGCAGCATCACTAACCATCAGAAGAAATTCTAAATGTTTCCTTATGTTTTAGGGAATACCAAGAGAAGGCAGAGATTTTTTTTGTTATTTTCATGTCAAAAGTTTCATTAAACATTTATTTTATTTCTCTATTTTGATTAGTGTGAAGGTGATTGTGTATATTATAGATACTTATTGTATAAAGCAGAAATCCAGACAGAGACACAGTAATGCTAGAAGAATAATACTAAACTAAACTTAGAACATGGTTGGAAAGCAATTTGAGGGACTTGATTTTTGTTTTGTTTTGTTTTTGTTGTGATACTGCCATGAAATTCAGGGCCTTGAGGATGTTAAACACACACTCTGTAACAAAGATATACCCCCAGCCCTTGATGGCTTTGCAATGATAAACTGACTCAGTCTATCAAAGAGGCCTCTGTCTCTGTAGATTTGTCTAGTCATAATTGGAGGAAGAAAGACAAATATTATTATTAAGGGGTAGATCTGAATAGAAAGGAGAGAATTTTGAACTGGAAGCTAAAAAACTTGGCATCCACAATGCACTGATAGTCATTCAGAGGAAGTGGAAAGACATTCATTTAAAGTACATAAATGGTCCTTGTTCATTCCTCAGCTCTGCCATTTCCTGGTGTGTATGTAGATTTAATGTCTCTGGGTATATTTTCATATTTAGAAAAATAGAAAATATTTTCTCGCAGATTGGGATTGTTGGGAGTAGAAAACATAAATACTCATGCAATTAAGATGATCAGGGTTCTCTGGAAATTGAGACTGTGGGAACTGAGCAGGTGGTATGTGGTTTTGGGGCTTGAATCAAAGAGAGACAGATGTATCACAGTTGTGAGAGGGTGAGATGTAAAGGAAGGTTAAAGGCAACAAAGTCAATGCAGAGAATCGCCCACTTTCCTGCTGCATATGCACTCTTTCAATTTTCTATTTTAACCTAATTTTTTTTAAATTTATGTTTTATTTTTTTATTTTTATTTATTTATTTATTTTTTGTTAAAAGCATAATTTACATTTACTCCCCTTTTTCCCGGCCCTCCCGCTCCCCCACTACCCCACCGCCCTCCCCCTGCTTCCTTAAGATGGTGCAGGATACCCTGTC
>JAQHUG010000411.1:259461-275759 GCA_028555095.1 Dicrostonyx torquatus
AAAAAAGAATTGTTTTGTCTTAGGTTTCTCAGTCTCCATAGTCTTTCATGTCCCAGAGTCAAACATTTCATTTCTAATTTGAGTCTGGTAGCAATAGGAGATATTTCTCAAAATGTAAGTTGTGGATGACATAAAAATGAATCAGTTTTTTTTCCTCAGGTCATCTACTTCCAGCTTGGATTTTCTTTTTCCGAGTCCAGATCAAAGATGTAAATGAAAGTTTCAATTCACTCAATATTTGTGCTACACAGAGAGACCAAAATTCCTTATAAGTAGTGTCCCAGATACACAAAAAGACCTAACAGGAATCGTGCCTCTTTTTCAATAATTGTATGTCCATGTCTTTATGGTGTTATCTTTCCACACTTTAGCGGGCATGTGTCTTACTTAGGAACCCAAGGAACTTTCTAATCCCAGTTCATCCACATAGATGTCAAAGAAAATGGTGGGCAAGACATATGGTACGGATTTCAAATTTCCCACAAAATACCCTTGTATAAGGCAGGGAAAAAATAATAAGGTATCCTGCTGTCCCTGTTAGGCAAAAGCATATTGTCTCTGAATTTCTTTGTTACTTGAGCCATGACAGGGAATATTCCCTAAATACAGCATATCTGTGATTGTGCCACTTTGCTGCAATATAGAGAGCATATCAAAAGACCAGCTGTATTAAATTCTCTTCCTAATTAGTCTTACGATGTACATTGTTCTTTTCCAACAATTGTACCTTCTCTGTGGCTCTGTGGAGGAAGTATATAGGAATTAAATTGGAATAACCACCTCCACATCCTTCAAAGCTTTGGAGGATGTACAAATTCCTACAGAGCCTCAAAAACATGCCATTGTTCTTTGAAATCTTTTACTAGAAAAAATAATTTAAAGGGTTTTTATTTTGTCCAACTCATCACAGATATTCTTACTCCACAGGTCAGAGAGTGGTGGGGGTTTTCCCATTGCTGACAGTAAGACTAAAGGAGGAGGCTTGTTGCAAGCTTTGTCCATCTACCTCTTTCATTCAGAATGAATGCCTAGCATGTTGATACTTGTTTCATTGGCAGAATCTTGCTGCTGACCCCTAACTGCAAGGCAGACTAAGAAATGAAGTATTCAAAATTGTCAGTCCATCTAGTAAAGGGCATGGGAGGAAGCTCTGTGGAATGCTACATGGTCTTCTCCCAGGTTTTCACAAGCCAGGGCCTTTTCACAGCTTGGATACTAGGACCTTTGCTATGGGTTCATGTCTGTTATTTTCTGGCTTGCATGAACATTCCAGTTTATGTATATGGCCTTGTATTCTGAAAGTTTAGAGTCATGTCAGGAGCAAACAAACACTTTGTGGGAAGAGTTTTGCTATTAAGCTGTGTTTTTCTATTCTTTTACTTTATTATCTTCCTATCAATATAAAAGGAGCAATGACTTTCTGTTATGCTTTGTCCCTGGAGGAAGGATGGATGCAGCTCAGCACAAGCAGTCAGCATTCAGCTCTGAGCTTCCAGATGAGATTAACTCCTTAGCTAACACATGGTCTAAAAGACATATATGCTTTTGATTCTCACAAAGCAGGCCTGATTAAGAAAATATACACCTTAGAAAAGTACAGATTCAGAAGCTACAAGAGGGGAACATAGATATTTATCAAAAATCAGCTCAATGAGGATAATAAAATAAATTTGAAGAGATTAAAGAAGGTTTGAGGAAGTTAGGTGACCCAGGAGCACCTTCTTATCCTGTTGGTTAATCCCGCCCTTCTGCAGTAAGCCTGGAAGGGGCAACAGCAATCTTCTGAGAGGTTTGCACATCCTCGGGGAGGCAATCAGGCTCCTCATTTCAAGTAGCTGCTGAAACAGGCCTCCTGTATTGTCTCAGTAGAGAGACCTTAGAGTGGCCCCATCAAGACCAGTGCCCTCATAGTGGATAAAGAAAGCAGGAGACATTGGGAGAGTAAGTGCTTGGAAGATGATGTGGAGGTACATAGCAAGGGTGTGAGGGTGGGTGTGGGGGTGTAGCTCAGCTGGTAGAGTGTTTGGCTAGATGCCCAAACCAGGTTTGATTCCCCCCCACACCCACTGCAAAAATGGCATGTTGTGGTACGTTTGTAATCTCAGGCCTAAGGGGAAGGGCTGGAGGAGTAGACGTTCAGGATCATCCTCAGCTATATAGCAAGTTTCTCTCAGAAATAGCAACAAAAACCAAAACCAAAAATGAGTAGACCCAGTGGTATGGCTAGAGGTCATGTCACTGATGATGTTTATCAGCAACTGATACCAGTTCTGAATGCCTCAAGTCAGGTGGAATTGTCCTTCTCTTAAAAAGCCAGCAAGAATCAGAGAAAGCACACAACACCTCACACTCCATGCTTCAATGTAGGCTGCCATTGAACTCACCCAGAAGCACAGATTAAACAAAGAGATGGTAAGTGGCAGAAAAGTCATTAGGATCTTAACCCCCCCCAAAAGAAAACGCACAGGTAAAGCAGCCCCAGTGTGTGTTTCCAGATGTGTATAGGTACTGTGACTAGGTTGAGTGTGTTTCCAGATGTGTATAGGTACTGTGACTAGGTTGAGTGTGTTTCCAGATGTGTATAGGTACTGTGACTAGGTTGAGTGGGCTTTGGTTGTTGTGGCTGTATTTGTTTGTTTTCCTGCTTTTTCTTGTGCTGAGTAGAACCTAGGGTCTTGCACATGTTAAGCAAACACTCTACATCTCTAGCCATAGTTAAGTTTTATTACAAATGGTACAAAAGTTTCCACTATATTATAAACAAATTGTTACTACAAACCTCAGGCCTTCATCACAAACATGTGACCCATTAACTACAATTAACCTGCAACATGGACAAAGGGAGCATGATTAGAAAGTAGTATGAACCTAGAAAGGGGAATCAGTTTCTTTCTGGCAAAAAGAGGAAACCAAAGAGGAAATTGCATTTGAAACTCATTTTTTTAAGCTGAATACACAGCTTTTTATTTCTTTACTTTTTCTAGTTTTAGAAGCTTTGTGATTTAGTGATAGAAGGATTATAGAGTCAGTTTTCCAGCTTAAAATACTTGCACATCAAGATCATCTCAATACTTCAATAAAGTATACAAAAGTATAATGAGACAACACATGTGTACTCTTGCAACTAATGGTCAGTCCAGTCAGAGCCTGACAAGGGATCTCCGCCACCCCTGAGGACACAGAGCAATCCTTGTTTATACCAACACACCATCTTTCCAACACAGCCAGCCTCTGTCCTTGATGATTTCCATCTGTGGTGAATGTGCTTGGCCAGTTGTTAAAGCAGATGTGCACTTTCCTCACCCACCCACCAGCAGCTGGCCAGGGTCTTGCTGTTGATTCACAGAAGCCATTCTCTGATTGGTGGTGGTGCCCCTCCCCTACTGTCATCTGAAGTCAGACACCCTTCTGTGGTTGCTTCCTTTTTCACATTGCTGAAGCACTTTTGAAACTCA
This sequence comes from Dicrostonyx torquatus, assembly GCA_028555095.1. NCBI lineage: Eukaryota > Metazoa > Chordata > Mammalia > Rodentia > Cricetidae > Dicrostonyx > Dicrostonyx torquatus. The sequence continues at coordinate 262,917 of JAQHUG010000411.1, forward strand.
AAACCATGAACTTGGCTTTTTATCAGATATCAGAGATAATTTCCTTGGGAACTGACTCCAGCTCTCTGTCATTTGTCCATTGGTGAAGTTTTATGGACTTGGGAGAAAAAAGAAAACCAAATAGGCACTGTCTTAGTCACTGTTCTATTACTGTGAGGAGATACCATGACCAAGGCAACTTACAAAAGGAAGCATGAGCATCATGGTGGGGAGAAAGATGACAGCAGGGCAGGCAGGCATGGTACTGGAGCAGTAGCCAGGCACAGGATGAGCTCTCAGCTACTTCCCCAACAAGGCCACACTCCCTAATCCTTTCCAAACTTTTGCCCATAAACTGGAAACCAAACATTAAAATATGGAGCCACTCTCATTAGAATCATCACAGGTACTCAGAAGTTTGGGCTGTACAAGGTGCCCTTTCCAGATTAATCAGTGAGTAAATCATGCTTCTTGAAATGCACCATAAAGACAAAAGCTTCAACTGTGTAAGTTTCTTCACATCTCAAATCAGTATTTAAAATTCAATGTTCGTGAAATTTTCAGCCTCATCTTTTTTTTCCTAGAGGTTTTTTAATTAGTTAAAGTGAGATATCAATGACTGCAGAGATGGCTCAGTAGTTAAGAGCATTTATTTGTTGTCCTCCCTGAAATTCTAAGTTTGGTTCTCAGCACTCATATTGGGTGACTGTAACTCCAGCCTGGATCCTCTTCTGGCCTCCATGGCCACCTGTCCACTCATGGCATGTCTATATACACACAGACATAAAAATAAAAATAACTTTTAAATAAAGTAGGCTGCCCATTCACACTCTTTGATTCTTTTTCATAGGATTTCTAATTTACTGTCCAAAAATTTATGGATATCAAATGTTCACCACTGAGGAGATGCGTTGCTAAGCTATCTTCAGTTAGGTTCTATTTGTTTATCTATCTATCATCTATCTATCTATCTATCTATCTATCTATCTATCTATCTATCTATCTATCTATCTATCTATCTTGTGGAGGCCCAAAAATATGAGCCTATTTTCACCTTGTCTGACAGCCAGAGAGTTGGAGGTTGCTCTAAGTGGCTGACAAGTGTAGTTGCACATCTCAACTCAGGATGTAATTGCTTGATTCTTTTGACATCAAAATAGCTCGTATAAGTAGGTCCAAGTTATTCTGACAGATGGTCAGAATAAGCAAATGTATTTCTGCCCCTACTTTTGTAACTATGAGGTCACCTGGGGAGTGGCTACCTTCAGGATACTTGGTCTAGGGCAGCTTCACTGCCTAAACAACAGAATGCTAATGATTTGATTTATCAAAATGTTATAATGATTGTCTGGTTGTCTTTTGTACCATGTTAATAAAGTCCTTTGTTACAGTCTCCCCCCCTCTGCATTTGTATTTGGGTATAAAAACATCTGGAAAAATAAATGTAGGTAATTTTGGTATTCACTGCTGGTAATCCCGGTATTTCTATGGTTTCAGTTTTATTATTTTCACATGTCTCCATATTCTTTACTAATATTTCTAAATTCTCATGCCACTACCAGGGATATTTTTGTCAAGGCTGGTTCATGAATCTATCTATCTATCTATCTATCTATCTATCTATCTATCTATCTATCTATCTATCTATCTATCTTTTACCTACCTACCTACCTTCCTACCTGACACCTTCTCTGGTTAGTTTGACTAGAAATTTGTCAATTTTGCTAATATTTTCAAAGAAAAAACTCTTCATTTTTTAAATTATATGTTCTGGTCTTTGGTCTCTACCTTATTGATTTCTGCCCTCATGATTAGTTCTTTACATCTGCCACATTTGGGTCTGACTTCTTGATTTTTCTAATGCATTTAGGTACATCACTGACTTATTAATTTTCTGTCTCTCTGATGTTTTAATGTGAGAACTTACAGCTATAAATGTTCCCCTCAGGACCACTTTGACTATATCCTGGAAGTTCTGGTAAGTTGTGTTTTTGTTTTCACTTGAATTTAAAATTTTACATTTTCTTTCCTGATTTCATCGACTTATTGTTTATTCCAAGTTTAAGTATTTGTGCATATTCTGAGACTAGTCTTGGTAGTGATTTCTAGTTTTATTGCAGTGTGGCCTAGAAAATATAAGGAATTACTTCAATTTTTATATTTGTTAAGATCTGTTTTGTGGCTAGAATGAGATCAATTTTAGAAAATGTTCCATAAGAAGAATGTGTGTTCCCAGTATGTTGACTGAAGTAGTCTGTAGATATATGCTAGCCTGTGGTATATTTATTCTTGGATAATTTTTAGTTTGAAAGATTTATGTTGATGTGAAGGTGGGGTATTGGAGTCTCTCACTATTACAGTGGCCTTTTGGTGTTTGTTTCATAAAATTTGGGTCCTAAGATTCATCGAATAAATATTTACAACAGTTTTATTATCTTGATGTACTGCTCTCTTTATTAGCGTACCCTAACCCTCTTTGTTCCTTTTGAATAATTTTGCTTTGATGTTTAATTTATTAAATAAGGGAATTTCTGTGCCATATTGTTTATAGTTTCTGTTTCTTTGATGGGTTGATTTCTAACCTTTGACTTTTGTTTTTCTTCAGGAGCAGGGAGTATTTCCTAGGTACGTGAATTGTTGGAGACACAAAGTGTTTGTGTATGTGTGTGTGTGTGTGTGTGTGTGTGTGTGTGTGTGTGCTATGCTTACATCAATGCACCACAGCACTATATGGAAGTCAGGACAACTTATAGGTTCTCTTCTTCCACCATTTGAACTCTTGGGCTTCTTAGCCTTGGCAGCAAGTCCCTTCACTGAGTTGTCATGCTAGCCCTGGATCTTGACTTTAATCCAATTTGGTTATCTGAATCTTTTAATTGGTGAGTTAAAGTCATTTGGACTCAGGATTATAACTAGGAGAAATTTGCAGTTATTGTTTATTATATTTGTTGTTGTTCTTGTTAACTGATTGATTGAGCCCTTCTTTCTCCTGTTAATGTTAGATGTTTACTGTTTTGTACATGATTAATTCCTTTCTGGTTCTCCTCTGTTCATGTGAATAAAACTGCCTTTTTTACTTTTTTCTGTAATTATAGCATTTCTTTCAGAGTTTTCTGCAGTGCTAGCTTAGTGAGCATGAATTGCCTTATCTCATGCTTGTCTTGAAGTTGTTTTATTTATTTACCAACTTTAATAGACACTTTGCTGTGCATAGCAATCTTGGTTGATAGCTATTTGACTTTAGAGCTTGAAATATCTCATTCTGGGGTTGAAGAGATGCCTCAGCAGGTAAAGATCTGGAAATGGAAGTGTGAGGCTAAGCTTCGAATCCCTAACGCACACATGATGTGATCCCAGCACTTGGGAAGGTTAACAAGTGATCCCTAAGGCAAACTGGCTAGAGTAGATGAATCCACATGATGTGGATTCCTGTGAGAGACCCTGCTGGTGTGAGAATCCCCTCTGTAGGCTATGAATATGTTTTATTACCATTGGTTATTAAAGAAGCTGCTTTGTCCAATGGCTTAGCAGAGTAAAGCCAGGCAGGAAATCCTAACAGAGATACAGAGAGAAAGTAGGCAGAGTCAGAGAGATATCATGTAACTGCCAAAGGAGAAAGACACCAGCTGCCAGCCAGAAACTTACCAGTAGGCTACAGCCTCGTGGCAATACACAGAATAATAGAAATGGGTTAATTTAAGATATAAGAGTTAGTTAGGCATATGCCTAAGCTATTGGTCAAACAGTGTTGTAATTAATATAGCTTCTGTGCTATTTTTTGGGTCTGGGTGGCCGGGAAACGAATAAGCAGCCTCTACCTACACCCTGCCAAATGTATGAGATGGAGAACAATTAAAGGAGACACTTGATGTTAACCTCTGGTTTCTATATACATGCACACACACATATGTACAAATACATGCTCATATACATGTACACACATGCACATGACAAAAAAATCATTCCATGCTTTCCTAGCTTTTAAGGTTGTTGATGGTAGATTGGATGTTACTCTGTTATTTCAGCCCTTGTGCAGTAGTTGTCATTTACCCCTAATGGCTTTTAGTTTTGTTTCTTTGCTTTGTGTTTTTGATATCTTGATTAGGAGAGGTTCCTCTCTGGCCATATGCTTGTTTAATTTTAAATGTTTCCCATGTTTAGATGTCTATTTCTTTCCTTAGCCTTGGAAAATTCTTAGTTTTAATTTCACTGGATAGATTTTTTTCTTGCTGAATTTTTCCTTCATGTTTGAAAAGTTTTCCTCCAACTTATTGATTTTTTTCATCCACTTTGCTAAATGTATTAGATGGAGTTTCTATTGCTTTGACAAAACACCATGACCAAAAGCAACTTGAGTAGGAAAGGGTTTATTTGGTTTATACTTCCACATTGCTGTTCATTACTAAAGGAAGAGAAGCAGGAGCTAATGCAAAGGCCTTGTAGGAATGCTGCCTATTGGCTTGTTTCCCATGACTTGCTCAATCTGCTTTCTTACAGAACCCAGGACTGCTGCCCCAGGGGAAGGCAGGAAGCATTTCCTCAACTGTGGCTCCTTCCTATGTTGACTCTAGCCTGTATTGAGTTGACACACAAAACCAGCCAGTACAGTAATGTTCTCTATCTTGGTCCAGAATTACATTTCTTGTCTGTTTAGTTCTCTATTTGTTTTTGGGTTTTTTGTTTTGTTTTGTTTTGTTTTTGCGGGGATTTTTTTTGAGCCTTCTTAAAAGTAGTACTTGAAAATCTTTTTCTGGCATGTCAGCTATCTCATCCTCCTTGTTTCGTGGGTTTAGAAGCTGTCACCTTGTGGGTGTCATAGTGAAATGTTGTCTCACATTTTATGCCTCTGGTAAAGTGTATATACCCACAGACTTGTAGTCCCTCACCACTAATTTTTCTTCTTCCTTTATTTATGTGAGTCCTCATGTTAGGTTGTCTTCACTTGGCCTTGAGGCACAGGGAAAAGCTGGCTGCAATAAGATTATGATGGTTTGCCAGCATCTCAATGTTAGCTGGGAAGGCACTTGTGCACTTGTGTCTTTCATAAGGAATTTCAAAAGTTAAATTTATTATTTGACTGTGTCATACATGTATAAAATGCATTCTGACTACTCTCACCCTACAACACGTCTTTCTCCTCCCCCCACCTCCCTTTCACCCCTTTCTCTCTATAAATCCCATTTCTTCATCTATGTCTTTTTGTTTTGTAATCCACTGAGTTTACCTATCCCTATCCACACTACCATGGGTTTGAATCTATCCTTTGGAGCCCAGTGAACTCACCCAGTGAGCTCATATATACACAATTGAAGACCATAACTCTCTGAGCATCCATAGACAATAGTTTTTTAAGTAGGGCTCCATGTGCCTCTCCCTTATCCATGACTGACTATTGGCAGGTCTAGTCATGTGTCGGTCTAGTGCAGACAGCTGGAACTGTTATAGGTTTATGATTACAATGCTATATCATGCCCAGAAGACCACATTTAAAGCCCTTCTTCCTATCATCTATACCTTACACATCCTTTCTGCCCCTTCTTCTGTGATGTTCCATGAGCCTTATAAACTATGGAGACAGAGTACTGGATGAACAAAATGTAGTTTATAGATTTCTGGTTTGTTTGGTGTGTGTGTGTGTGTGTGTGTGTGTATGTGTGTGTGATTCATATCAGTATTTGAATATTGACATGAAAAAGAGATTGGGAGGAAGACAAAAGTGGATAACGTAAGATTAAATTGAGAATATATATGTTTGAGGTATGAAAAGCAGTAGAAAATATTCTAAATTAGTATGAGAGAATAGGGAGACAGTCACAAAAGCTTCCAATGAGATACAAGTTACAATATATCAATTGAACACAGAAATCTGCATTCTAAAAATTATGTAAAGATAAATTTATAAAAATAAAAATTAAAGTTTAAAACAATGCAAACACAATGAGTAATGAAATAGAAGGCATGAGGTTCCCTATCAGTGCTTCCTGGTTGGAGAAGTCTCACTCCTAGTATTTCCCGTAGTTCTGTCTGCCAGCTTCGGTCAGTCCCCAACTTCCTATGATCCCTGTAGGTCCTTTCTGTTGTGGTAGAGGTAAGGGCAGAACTATTGAAATCACTTAGTATCAGACTCCCCTGCCATGCTTTGACCCTTTGCTCCAGTCTGTGCAGCTCAGGGTTTGTTGCTCTACCTAAGATGCTACACAGCGGTTTCCATTCTGCCATGCTTGTCCCAGGGTCCCAACTGATCCTTTGCTCCATGGAGAAATAAGGGGGAGAAAGAATGATGAGTATTACAGATATCTCAACTTTAGAATCTCATACCTTCTTCTCTGGAACTGTGTCTGGGTTGTTGTGGCTAGATCCAAACATGCTATATCCAGCCTCCGTGGAGATCTTATCATGGTCCAGTCATTGCAGGAGAGTAAGAATGCTGTGCTTTGGTAATCTATAAATTTCAGATTCCTAGGCCTCCTTTTAGTGTGTCTGCAGTTCTTTCTGGATGCTGGCTCGGCACCTGATTCAGGTTTCCTGCAATATGAACTGTCTTTTGGAGGCTCTTGTTGTACCAGATGCTCATAGTCCATGAAATCACTTCCCTGGCAGGATCCAGTATAACCCACGCTTTCTTTTTTTTTTAACCTGTGCCTTTTTATTTTATTTTATTTATTTTTATTTATTTATTTTATTATTATTATTACAAGAAAAATTTACATTTACTCCCCTTGTTCCCGGCCCTCCCACTCCCCCCTCCACCCCACCGCCCTCCCCCTGCTTCCTTAAGATGGGACAGGACACCCTGCCCTATGGGAAGCCCAAGGCCCTCCCCCTCCATCTCGGTCTAAGAAGGTGTGCATCCATATAGAATAGATTCCAAAAAGCCAATACATGCAGAAGAGATAGGTCCCAGTGACATTATCATTGGCTTCTCAGTCAGTCCCCATTGTCAGTCACATTCAGAGAGTCTGGTAGGTCATATGCTCATTCAGTCCTGGTCCAGCTGGATTTGATGAGCTCCCAATAGATTGAGCACACTGTCTCTGTTGATAGGCCAGTCCCTCACGGTCCTGACATCCTTGCTCATCTTCTCCCTCCTTCTGCCCTTCCACTGGACCTTGGTAGCACAATCCCTTGCTCTGGTGTGAATGTGGGTCTCTGGCTCTATCTCCATCCATCATGCGAAATTTCTATGGTGACGATTGAGATATTCAACAAAGTAACTATGGGACAAGTTCAGTTCAGGCACCCACTCCTCTGCTGCCCAAGTACCTAGCTGGGACTTCCCTGTGAATACCTGTAACCCACACTTTCTGACTTCACTGTGAAAAAAAAAGCCCTGCCTCCTCTTAGATATTTTTGTTTTTGGTAGTTGTTCTGGTTAGCCTTAATTGTCAGGATAACATGACATAGAATTATCTAAAAGGAGAAACTCCAACAGCAGAATTTTCCAGATCAGATTGGCCTGTGCCTGTGTCTATTACATTGATTGTTGAGTGATAAGGAAAAACCCGTCCACTGTAGACAGTGCCATCCTGACCTGTATGATAAATCTAATTGAGAGCAAGCCAGAGAGTAAGCCAGCAAGCAGGGTTCCTCCATGGGTTCTGTTCTACTTCCTTGGTTTGGAGGCTGCTCACCCAAACAGCTGGGCTTGTTGACTATTGATCTTCCCTTTTGAAAGGAAAAAAGAGAGGGCCTTAGGACCCTCATCTGGGTGTCCAGTCACCCCTTCAAACAGTTCTACACAATTATGCCTTAACTATATGTGGCCTCTGGGTTGAGGAGAGGTGTAGTAAATATAGGTGGGGGAGGATAAAAAAAGAGGGGGTCCAATTATAAAGCCCGGAAGAAGCCATCATCCCTTCTGGATGCAGACCTTTCAGTGTGGCAGCTTTAAGGTCACCTATGCTCATGGTGAAATACCCCTCCCCACCCACTTCTCTGTAAGTAAGCTGAAAGCTCATTGGCTCCCTTGGGGAACTCTGGGGAGATGGTACCTCGGTTGGTTCTGGAGAATCTTAGGAAGGGATAGGCTTCTCTCCCAGGGAAGGAATTTTAGCAACAGATAAGTAACTAGTACTGTGAGTCCTTCTCTTCTTTTTCTATTGACAGCTTATTATCTTGACTTTATTCCTCCTAAACTTTTGGTCTCACAGATGCTACCTCTGATCCACCATTTTCACTTCTGTCTCCTCTCTTTGTTTACTTGTTTAAGAAAGTATACTTATATTCTGTACCTATAGAATAGAAATTTCTTACGCAGTCTTCCTGTAGAATTCAGAAAAGCAGGCTAACCATGAGCTGAAACAACCTTGACACCTGTAACTAAACACAACAACATGGATTCTTCTCCCAAGATGCCCAGAGAGGGCTGTGTCTCCAGTCAGCCAAGCATTCCCCAAAAGTGGCCTTTAAAAGGGACTTCTGCTTCTTGTCTGCTGACTAGAGAACAGGATTGAGGGCCAGGTTGAGAAGTGGTACACACCACTTTTGTTCCCATCCCCATGAACATCCCTAGTCACATGGCTATGTAAAGGAGCTCTGAGAAATGGAGATACTGTGCCTGCCAGTTCCTGAGTCTGTCCATTTCCCACATCTTAGTGACTCTCACTTCCCACATCTTAGTGACTCTCACATGGTTTCATTGTAGATTCTTGGCTTCTTCATGCTCTGAGAATGATATCCCTAAAGAAAATGTATCTCATGTTGCTCTGAACAGATTTCTAATGAGCAATTTAGCATCCTATATGTCTTATTTTATACCAGATAATACCACTGCCTCTAAATCATTGACTTTACACCAAAATAACTTCCCAAAAATGGTTGGCTATTATCCTCATCTCAGAAGATGTTGGAAACAGTTCAGCACAATAAATAAACTCCAGGAAAATCAACATTTTTGTGCATCCTACTTAAGTGGAAAGACTTCAGGTTCACAGCTAGTCTCCATTAAGGTAGTTGCAAAAGAAAATCCTGTTGCAAATAAGGTGGGGGTTGTGTTCCCAGCACCTGAGTAGAGTGAGGCCGTTTTGTTCCCTGTGCCTGGCTCCCAGCCGCAGCCACTAGTTTATGCCCGAAATAACCACAAGAAAACTGTATTCATTTAAACTCTGCCTGGCCCATTATCACTAGCCTTTTCTTGGCCACCTCTCACATCTAAAACTAACCCATTTCTGACAATACGTATCGCCACTTGACTGTTATGAGTCTAATCAGTGTTCATCTCGGGCTGGAGGATCATGGTGTCTCTCACAATTCCTTCTCTCTCACAGCCTTCCATTCTGTCTACTCTGCCGACATAAGGGCTGTGTCCTATCTTATAGGCCAGGCAGTCCTTTATTAACCAATGAAAGCAAAGAAACACAGAAGAACCCTCCTACACCAAAATCCAAACCAAGACATTTTCATTTGTTAAAATTTGACCTTAGGAGACAAGGTCTTTCCCTCTGTGTGTGAACTTCTGAGCCTGAAATGTATAATTGGGAAGACTCTTAAGCGGCTACAACCTCAGCATTATTGACATTTCTATCCATGACAGGTTCACTGTCTATATTTCTTTATTTCTTTCTTTCAGAATTTTATTAGAAAAATTAAATTTGTGTTCAAAAAAGCTTCATTTTGAGTGGATAACAGTTAATACAGAGTCTAGTAACTTGTTGACGAGATGAGAACAAGTGACTGGCTATGCTCAGCCCTCATTGGGACATCTATACCAGCATGCTCCCCTGGTTTAGAGAACATAATGAAAGCCATAGGGAAAGCAAATGTGAGAGCTGGTGATCAGAAGGAGTGCTGGGAGAGGGTGTCTTCTGACATGATGTGGCTGTGATACCCACGAATTCACATCAGCTGTGTTTGCTCATGTATGGCCTTTATGGGATCAAGCCATTCAAGAATTCCAGCATGGATGGATCAAGTCACAAGACCCCACCCCTACCTACAGATCTGTCTGCAGTTGACAGAAGCTAGGGATGGGTAGTCACCTTTCTTTGAGTGTGGCCACTGATAGATTGCTCATGCTCCAGTTGATGAGTCCATACATATGTGTTTACAGCAGCACTAATTGAATGCTGTGAGATAGATAAATAAAATATGATTCTGGGAGACATGTTGGGAGGGTCAGGGGAAGCAGAAAAGGGGAAATATATATGAAAACAGTTTTTTGAAAGGAAAAAATAAATTTGCATGTGAGAACTAATAAAAGATGAAAAGCATTCAGATACAAATAAAAGTAAAACTCAATGGAAACATTAAATATGTAGAAAGGTGCCACAGCAGAACGTCAAGTCTCAGTAGAAAGGTGCCACAGCAGAATACCATGTCTCAGTAGAAAGGTACCATGGCAGAGTGCCACGTCTCAGTAGAAAGGTGCCACAGCAGAATGTCATGTGTAATCAGAAGAGGAAATGCACGTGGAAGTATCTAAAGAGCAGTTCCTAACAGAACACACCAGGGATTGTAAGATTTGTCATAAATGTTCAGATGCTAACTCAACCAACCTCAACTTTTGTGGTTTTAAAAATGATGCCTGTCACTAAAATTTAATTATAGGATAATTTTCTGCTATTACCAAACTTTCCCCTTGTATAGGCTCCTGTCTTGTTTTCTGGCATCTGCCCTCTTCCCCATGGATGGTGTGTCTTAGAAGAAGCTAGAGGCTAAGATTTTTCATGACAGAATATTCAGGGTCTTTCTCTCCAAGTCTAGATTCCCTCACATAATGTTTTCTAGTTCCATGGATGTGTTTTCCTTAAAATTACATGATTCTATTTTTTTAATGGATAAATGAAATCAAGTTGTGGAGATTCACTATATTTTCATTATCCATTCATTACTGATAGACTCCTAGGTAGTTTCTAATTTTTTAGCTCTTATGAATAAAGAGTGCAGATGTTGTAATAGGTGCAGCTGTGTTCCCAGCATCTGAGAGGAGTGCAGGCCCTTTAGTTCCTTTCCACTCAGCTCTTGGCCACCAGCTAGCTTATGCCCAAAATAACCACACGAAAATTATATTAATTAAATTACTGCCTGGCTCATTATCTCTAGCCTTTGCTTGGCTAACTCTTACATCTTGCTTTAACCCATAATTAGTAATCTGTGTATCACCACGTGTTCTGGCTTACCAGCATGAGTCTAACTAGTGTCCATCTCAGGCCAAAGCAGCATAGCATCTCTCACACTTCCTTCTCTCTCACCACTTTCCATTCTGTCTACTCCGCCCACCTATGGGCTGTGTTGTATCCTACAGGCCAGGCAGTCCTTTATTCAACAAATGAGAGTAACCCAAAATATAGAAGAACCCTCCTACACCATGCAGCAATGAACATAGATTAGCAAGGGTATCTGTAATAGCATACACTTCTTAAGACAATCTATGTTAATAATAAATTCCAGGACAGCCAAGTCCATATAGAAAGAGACCTTGTGTCAACAAAACAACTATGAGAGAGAGAGAGAGAGAGAGAGAGAGAGATAAAGAATGAGGAAAAATCTATGTTATAAATCTTCCTGAATTGAATAAGACTCCTAGTAAAGAGAGAGCTAGAGGAAACAAGCTCCGCCAGAAGCAGAAGCCAGGATCAAATCCAGCCCTGGGAGCCAACCCAGTCCTGGGACACTGACAGGCCAGAATTGAGCCAACGACCTGACCCAGAGTCTGCGACCTCCACCAGAACCAGAGTGGGACTGAACCAGTTACATAAGACACAAAGAGAACAATCTCCACCAGGAGCAGAAGCCGGGAGCAAACCAAGTCCCGGGACACGGGCAAATCAGGATTGACCCAGTGACCAGATCTAGAGCCAGCGATCGCCACAAGAACAGGTCCAACTTCAAGCCAGGGACTTCTGCAAGAGGAGATTCAGACCAAAATTTATAGAAACATCAAAGCCAGAAGCCTAGGCCAAAGTAGGCCTAAGATAGCAAACTCCAAGGGAGCAGACCAAAGCACTGAGCTACTTCCAGGAACAGGAATAACCAATGGGGTAACTAGAACTGTGACACTGACTTACCATGAGGAACAACCATCTAAGCTTTAGATTCACTGGCACCTAGAATATTATTCAACCGAATCTCAGACAGCCCCAACCATACCTATTAGAGGAAAAGATGAGTAGAAAAGGTAAAATCACATGCTGCACCACAAAGAGCAACACAATACCAGTAAAACCTAAAAACCCTACAAATGTAGGACTTGAACAACCAAATATGGATGAACCAGAAGACTAAAAAATAACCTCAAGAGAATGTTTGAAATACTTAAAGATGAAATGAGAAATTATCTTAAAGAAATGAAGGGCTTTTCATGGTGGCGGGTCCTTGGTGAGTGCCACAGCTTCAGATCTAAACGCGCAACTGGACTGGTAAGAACAACCTCTAGCCCCCAGGCACTCTGCTCCATTGGGAGGTCCCCTCTCCCCCTCCCCCAGATTTTCTGTGTCCCACTCCCCAAGAGTGTCACTGGGTAAGGCTCTCGTTTGACTGGGCCTCAGTTCCCCACGTGAATTGGCCTGCGGCAGGGCTGGGACCTTGGACAAGGGTGGGTCCAGCATAAACCTGCAGCGCTCCAGCAGAGAAGCCAGCCCCTTTGATTTTGGCTGGCCCTTGGTGAACACCACTGCTTCAGATCCCTCCTACTGGAGTGGAACAGAGCAATCCCCCCCAGACCAAGCAAGTGACCACTATCTACTACTAGTTGATCCACCTGGAGTGGAAAGATGGGCAGGCGCCAATCCAAGAGTTCCTCTAACAACCTGAAAAGCAACATAAAAACACCAGAATCCGGCAATTATTCAACAAGAAGATCTGAGCAAACTAATACAGAAGAAGTAGAAGAAATCGACTTTAAACATAGCTTTACGAAAATGTTAG
>JAQHUG010000411.1:364203-374859 GCA_028555095.1 Dicrostonyx torquatus
TGTTTCTGTAAATCTTGGTCTGGATCTCCTTTTGCAGAAGTCTCTGGTTTCGAGTTAGACTTGTTCTGTTGGCGATCATTGGTTCTGGATCTGGTAGCTGGGTCAATCCTGATCCGTTCATGTCCCGGGACTGGGATTGCTTCTTGGCTTCTGCTCCTGGTGGAGCTTTTTCTCTCTGTGTCTTAGGTAACTGGTTCTGTCCCACTCCAGTCCCAGTGGAGGTCGCAGACTCTGGGTCAGGTTGTTGGCTCAATCCTGATCTGCAGTGTCCCAGGTCCGGATTTGCTCCTGGCTTCTGCTCCCAGTGGAGCTTGTTTCCTCCAGCTCTCGCTGTGCTGTCCTAGGAGTCTCGTTCAATTCCACTCCTGTGAAATTTGTTGCCCGAGGTGGAGTTCCTTGCCTGGGGGGGGCAACTTTGGCTTACGTTACCGCCTTTGACCTGTATCTGTCAATCCTAGTTTGGATTCCTTCCTGCAGATGTCCCTGGGTTGGAGTTGGACCTGGAAAGGTTTCTGGTTCCATCCTACTGCCTGGGAGGTTCTAGGCTCTTGTGCACTGGAACCCGCAGAGGACCTGCTTACTTTCTCAGAGGTCTCAGACTTGTGCTGGGACCTGCAGGGGATCCAGATTCCTGCTTATTCCCTTTGATGTCCCAAACTGATGCCTGAACCCACAGAGGACCCAGCTCAGGTCTATTCTCTGAGGTCCCAGACTGGCCCCTGTGCAATCTCTGGTTCCTATCTATTCTCTCAGAGGACCTAGGTTCATGCACGCCCAAGCTGGCAGAGGTCCTGGCCCTCTCCTAGTTCCTGGGAGGTCCTAGAATTTTGCCCGGACCCACTAGGCTTATGTAGGCTTAGGTCTACTCCCTTGAAGGTCCCAGATTCACGTCCGGACCCTCAGTCGTCTCTGGCTCTGGCTCACTCATTCAGCGGTTATTCCCTCGTACCTGTTCTGGTGGAGATCGTTGGCTCTGGGTCTGGTTGCTGGGTCAGTCCTGATCTGCTCGTGACCCAGAACTGGGATTGCTTGTTGGCTTCTGCTCCTGGTGGAACTTTTTCTCTCTGTGTCTTAGGTAATTGGTTCCGTCCCACTCCGGTTCCGGTGGAATTTGCAGACTCTGAGTCAGGTCGTTGGTTCAATCCTGGTCTGCAGTGTCCCAGGACTGGGTTGGCTCCCAAGGCTGGATTTGCTCCTGGCTTCTGCTCCCAGTAGAGCTTGTTTCCTCTAGCTCTCGCTGTGCTGTCCTCCATATGTTTGATTTCTTTTTCATAGTTTTCTTTAAGGAATTTGTCGATATCTTCCAATTTTTTTGTTTGTCCTTTTCTTCATTTCTTTGAGGTAATTTTTCATTTCCTCTTTTAAGGGCCTCAAAAATTCTCCTAAAGTTTTTTTTTTAGGCCATTTTCTTCTGCTTCATCTATATTGTTCAAGTCTTGTTGTTGTAGGATCACTAGTGTTTACTGTTGTTGTGTTGCTCTTTGTGGTGTTGTGTGTGCTCTTATCTTGTCTACCCATCTTTTTATCTGATTGGTGTAGTTGGGGCTGTCTGTGATGGTGGTGATCAATCTTCCAGGGAACAGTGGATCTAAGGCTCAGATGGTTGCTCCTTGTGTGGTGAGGGCAGGGTCACAGTTCCAGTCATCCCATTGGTTAATCCATGTTTCTGAAGGTCATGTCTCACTTCTGGGGTTTGCTCTGCTCCTATGGAATTTTCTGTCTCAGGCCTGCTCTATCCTAGGTCTCTGTCGTAGTCCTGTTTCCATATATGTCCCTGGTTTGAGTCCACTTCTGTGGAAGTCCCTGGCTTGGGCTTGGTACTGCAAAGATCTCTGGCTCTGGTCCACTCCCTTGGAGGTAGGTCTCAAACTCAAGTGTATAGGACCCACAGAGGTACAGGCTCAGGCCTTCTTTCTCAGTGGTCCCAGACTCATGTCCAGACCCACAGAAGTCAAACATAATTTTTAAATTGGATTATTTGTTCTTTTGATGTCAAGTTTCTTTAGTTCTTTGTATATTTTGGAGATCAGCCCTCTGTCTGATGTGGGGTTGGTGAAGATCTTTTCCCATTCTTTAGGCTGCTGTTTTGTCTTATTGACCATGTCCTTTGCCTTACAGAAGCTTCTCAGTCTCAGGAGGTCCCATTTATTAATTGTTTCTCTCAGTGTCTGTGCTACTGGGGTTATATTTAGAAAGTAATTTCCTGTGCCAATGTGTTCAAGTGTACTTCCCACTTCCTCTTCTATGAGGTTCAGTGTTTACCACCGTTTTTAAAATTAAAAAAAAAGAACAGGCTCTGAGAAGATGGTTCAGCAGTTGGTTGGTAGCACCTGTTGCTCTTCAGAGGACCTGATTTCCATTTCCAGAACCCACTTATAGACTCATAGCCATGAGTAGCCCCAGTTCCTGGGGATGCAGTGTCTGTTTTTGACCTCTACCGACACCAGGCACACACATGGAGCACATACACTCACGCAAAACAATCACACACAATCTCTCTCTCTCTCTCTCTCTCTCTCTCTCTCTCTCTCTCTTTCTCTCAAAAGATAAGCAGTAATATCTTAAGTGTTCAATAGAGTGCTCTGAACAAAAGAAATGGTATCACCAAAGGCTTAGGCAAAAAACAAGCAAACAAACAAACAATAATGCACAAGGAGCTGTGAGATCACAGGAATTACCCCAGGTCCCTTATGTAAAATTTTAGTAACCTAAGGCTGACAGGGAAAAGGGCCAGTCTGGAAAGCCAGTATGTAGTGGGAATCCGGGGCCAGCATGGAAAGGTAAGTACTTCAAGTCACTCTATCCTTAGGTCTGAAGGTCCTTGGGCAGGAGTGAGGGAGTTCAAGGAGGTACATTTTAATGAACAGGGCTGTAAAATGCACTGCTAGTGTAGTGTTGTGTGGTGTGCTGCAGCAGTGAGCAGCTGCAGAGAGTCAGGCCAGAGCTGCAGACCAAAGCATCCTTTTTGTTAGGGACAGAAATGGGGGAGATGAGTAGAGAAACAGCAAAATAAGCCCCAAAATGAGGCCACCCCTAGCCTAGAAGAGAGCCTGGCAGTGCTAACTGAGCCTCCTTCCAGATTGGATGGCTGTTAGGGTTGACAGCTTCTGAAGGCTGATGGGCAATGCTCAGGAGTCAGGCACTCTGCCCATGCTAGTGGACTTGTACCACCAATAAGATTAAATGCCTGCAACATGCTAAGTAGACAAGAGAGAGTTGAAGACTTTTGTGTCAGCTGACCATGGGCCAGGGGTACCTGTAGCTTTGCAGTTTGCTCATAAAGTGCACAGATTCTGGAGTCAGACAGTCCGGATTCAGATCTCACTCAGGTCAGCTGCTTCCTCTCTCTGAGATTCTGAGAACTGTCCTAAATTCAACTGTATCTCAAGTTTCAGTCTGTGTAAAAATGTGACCATGACATTAACAAAGCCAACTGAGTTAATTCAATGAGGACTAAGCATTACTGTCCTGTGTATAACCATTTTTGATCCAGATAATTAGTCAATGTGTGAAAGATAATTTTGGGATTCTTTTTCTTTCTCTCTTCCTTTCTTCTTCCTTTCCTTCTTTCTTTCTACCTCTCTCCCCCTTCCTTCCTTCTTTCTTTCTTCTCTCTCTCTTTCTACCCTCCTTCCTTTTTTCCTTCCTCTTCATCCTCTTTTTTGGCATGGATCTATAGGGTGTGTCCATATGCATGTGGGTACACTGTGTGGGTTCACACATACATATGTACATGTATGTGGAAGACAGAGATTGATGAAAGGTGACTTTCTTGGTTCCTTATACTTTATTTGTTGAGACAGGGTCTCTTGTTGAACCCAGGTCTTGCCAGTTCTGCTAGTCTAGATAGTCAGTTTGCTTTGGGGATCTTGCTACCACCTCCCTCCACTTGACCTACAAGCAGGCTGCCACACCATCCCATTAGTTAGGTGGGATTTGGGGTCTGAACTCCAATCGTCAGAGTTACACAACGAACTCAATACTCTTGAACCACTTCCCCAAACTCTGCTTTTTCTTCATTAGTCTTATCATCTGAAAATGCATTTATTACATATACATGCGTTATGTATATTCATATGTTAGTATAATAAACTAATGTATCTTGGACTGACCTTGTACCACAAAAACCTCAGTGTTATGAGAATAGGAACTTTGGTGTTCAGCTGGCATTGTGGTGCATACCTATAGTCCCAGATCTTGGGAGGCTGATGCATGAAGATTTTAAGTTAGAGACCAGCATGAGCTGCATACTGAAGAACCTGTTGGAGGTGGGGGTGAGGGAGGCATGAATAATTATCTAAAAATGTATTAAATGGTGGGGAAGTTGTTTCAGAATTGAGGCCAGGTTCCACAAGACAAGGAGAGCAGGTAAGAAGGGAAGGGAAAGGAAGGGAAGGAGAGGAAACACAAAGGAAGGGGAGGAAAGGGAAAGGGAGAGTGGTGACCTAGAGAGAGAGCTGTGCTAGAAGGTGGAGTATGACCAGGGGAAGAGGTGGATGAAAGCAGTGGGAAGAAGAGGTTAGGAGTTCAGGCTACAGAAACATCAACAGTACTGATTTGGACCCAGGCCAGGGAAACACATTCTCAGTACATCTATTTCAGTTTTTTGCCTCTGCTATTAATTTTTGGAAAAGTACGTTTGTCTAGGTTAGAGTATATTAAATTTAAAAAAACTATCTGTAAAGGTCTCATATGTTTGGCCTTATTTTTTCTCACCATTTTTCTATTATCTGTATTATAATGTGTATTATATATATCTAATGTGTATTATATATATAATATATATAATATATATAATTATATATAATTATAATATATAATTATAATTATAATAATGATATAATATATAATAATATATAATTATATATAATATATAATAATATATATGTGTGTATTATATATATTATATATATGTGTATTATATATTATATATGTGTGTGTATTATATATATGTATTATAATGTGTATTATATATATAATGTGTATTATATATATATCTGTATTATAATGTGTATTATAATGTGAAGCAGGCTAAAAGCTTCACAGTGACAGAATCAGAGTCACTAAAACTATGTGACCTGGGTCCCCACCCAACTGTCACCTCCTAGCTGAATGAGCCTTATCAGGTCATTTGGCCCAAGCCTCAGTCACACCACCCAATCAATGGAAAGTGACACCCTCTGCTTTAAAGAGGAGCGGGACTTGTCACAGCACTTTGTGTTGTTGTGGTCAGAGGGCACAAGAGAAACGACTCCAGAGAAGAAGGGTTCATTTTGGCTTGTGTTTGCAGGGGGTGGAGTCACCCAAACAGGGAGGGCTTGGTGACCAGTTTGTGGTGGAGGGGTGGAGACTGTTCACAAATGGCAGCCCAAGAAGCTGAGAGTAGCAAGAACTCTGGGCCAGGCTATAACCTTAAACAGCCTTCACCTAGTGGTCTGCTCCCCCAAAGTCCATCTCTCAGGAGTCCTCAGATGCCTAAGTATTCTCACCTGCTACAGAACAAGTCTGTAAGGGACAATACAGAACCAAACCTTACCAGGATGTTCACTAATTGGACTTGTTATACTTTTTGAAGGACATTTGCTCATAGCTTTTGAACCTGACCCACATGGTACATTGTGGCTTAAGTCCTATTCTTAGTTTATGATAAAGGACAATGTATTACCTTGAAAATCTGTGAGAACTTGATTTCCTCAAGCTCTGCCATATGCTTTCTCTAAGAATAAACTAATCTTAGCAAAAATTTAGAATTGATGAGTGTTTGCTTAGACTTCACAAACACCCCTTACTCATGCTGTTTTCCTGCTAGAATCTTTACATATAAGGTTTAATATGTTACTCTTCCCATTCTGATTTTGTATTTTATAAATAAATTCTTAGATTAGAAGGCCTTTAGGAAGTGAGGAATAAATCTCTAAGACTGGAAGAAGAGTGTGTAGGCACTTTTTCATCCTGTCCTGTGGAAACACAGAGCAACCAGAGATGCTCATGTCCAGTCCCTGAATTTGCAATGTCACCTTCCAGAGATATTCATGTCTTAATCCCTGAAGTTTTCCATGTCACCTCACATGTAAAAGGGTCTTTACAGATGTAAATAAATTTAGGCCTTGGGATGGAGATATTATTTTTTTCTTCTGAAAGTTTCATTAGCCATGAGCTGAAGCAAAACTTTTTTTCTTTGTAAGTTTATTACCTTAGATATTTTGTTAGTGATGGCAAGCTGGGTCACTCATGTTTATCAAGGTGAATGCTTACACCATTATCATTTGCTGTGGGAGCTCTCTCTTTCTTCTTCAGCCAATGGATTTTGAGATACCAGCCCACTGGGGTGTGGTTTTCATTTTAAAAAGCAATGGCAGCGCTCCACTTGCTCTCTTGCTTCCGGCTCCTGTTCTGACTGCTAGACTCTGTTTCCTGTTTGCGACTAGAGAACTGTGGTTTGGGACATTGATCTGTAAGTTTTATCCCCTCCAATAAATGACCCTTTTTTAATCAAAAAAAGAGGGAAAATTGGATGATGGGATTAATAGATTGGAATTTGTGAGTTATTGTTTCTAGATAATTACGTTGGCATAGATTCTTGTATATGGATACAAAGTTAAATTATATTGAATATTGTATGCATGCATGCTTCTACCTCTGTTTAAAACATTTTTGATGTATTGATATATATATATATTTACCATATTGCAATGTATACTTGTAAATTGTTTACATTTGGAGGGTCGTTGTCCTCATTTATTACACAGTTGTTTATTCTCTTAGTCTTTAAGTTAGATAGGTATTAAGAATTGTATATCAATAGTCATCTATGTTTGTCATATTTATAGTTAGATTAATCAGGTTCTTTAGATACATAGAGATTATATTCTGTATAAATAATCTTCAACCTCTTCAAAGAGATGTAGAAAATGACATTTAATCTAACCTAGAGTTCTGTGGTAGAGAGACACAAACGCTCCTGGCTACACTGATCTATTCCTGAGAGATTGTTGAGCACCAAAGACACTCCAATTGGAGCTTGTCTTCTTGGCAAAACTGGCCTCTGGGCAAGGAACTGCCCATACCTCAACTACTGACAAAATACATAGTATCTGGAAATGTATAAGCAGAACTGTCAAATCCTGCCAAGACAGGGTAAGATGGTTTTGAAAATTTTCTTGCCTTTAAAAATAATCTGTCAGTTATTCTAGGCCTTAGCCAAACTGGTTGTTTCAACACAAAAGTGACTTTGAATGATTGTCCAGGTAGCCTGTTGTCTCTGTGATTTGTTGCATATTTTGGAAGTTGTTTGATTGCACTTCCTAATTACTCAGGTAATGTTATTTCCCTTCTCAGATCTTTGATTGGGTTGAAGACTAGATAAATGTAGTTAGTTACTTTCTTCTCATGACTTGGCCAAGTTATTTATTATACAAGACTTAAGCTAGTTAAGAATAGGATATTCTATTTTTACTGTATATAATTTTGTAATAGGTTTAGAACTTTCTTACTTAAACAAAAGGGGGAGGTGCTGCTGGATTTCTTTCTCTCCTTCAGCCAATGGCTTTTGAGATACCAGCCCACTGGGGCGTGGTTTTCATTTTAAAAAGTGGCGGCAGTTCCCTGCTTGCTCTCTTGCTTCCGGCTTCCATTTTGACTACTAGACTCTGTTTCCTGTTTGCTACCAGAGGACTGTGGTTTGGGACATTGATCTGTAAGTTTTATCCCCTCCAATAAATGACCCTTTTTTAATCAAACTGTTGTACAATTGTTTTGTGTCTTTAGTCATTTCCAGATTAAACTCCATTTTTATTCAATTCCACCACTTAAATGTTTGGGAAAAAGTTACCCTTAGTCTTTTTCTAAGCACCTGAATAATATTCCGCTTGCTTGCCATAATTTCTGTGTTTCCAAACTCTCTGCAAAATTCCTCTTTGGTCAGGTCTCTTCCTTTCAGATGTTCCCCCAATTCTTTTATAAAGTTGGAGTCATTCCAACACTTTTGATTTGGGTTCTTACATTAAAAGCACACTTGAGGGGCTGGCGATGGTCTGTGTTAGATCCTCTTCCAGAGGATCAATGTTCTACTCTCAGTATCCACAGCTGGAAGCTCACCACCACCTCTGACTCCAACTCCAAGGGTTATTATGTCCTCGGCAGGTAATGCACTCACATTCACATGCCCACACACAGCTACACAGTCTCACACACACACACACACACACACACACACACACCTAAAAATGAAATGCACCTTTGAAAAAACAAGATCATGTCTGAATAGATGAATTATCCAATTTCCCAGTTTTCTTCACTGAAAGCAGTTTCTTCTTGTGACCTTGATTAACCTTTAGCTCTACCCATTAATTCTCCGGATTTTAAGAATCTTTTATAGTGGGAAATCCTAGGACAACCCTATCTCACTGAGACTCTTGGTATACACTTTCTCCTGCCAGCTACTGCTTGCAAGCTATGAGCCTTTGATGATTACCACATTCATGGCTCATATGCTCTAAGCATCCCCTCGGCATGGCGATCCTTGACAAAAGAAAAGAAAGCAGGGTGGCCTTTCCTGTGTGTATGCTCTGTGCAACACAGCAGGTAACAGACACCTTTTCTGAGGTCCTTACCTTTCCCCCCAAGTGTTCTGAATACATATTCCAAAATACGGGTTGATCCTTGAAGACATGTGAAATACAGAACCACATTTAGAATATGATGAGTGAATATTTTTATGTTCTCTGGGAGTTCTTCTGTCAAGGGTAGATGAAGGACAGATACATTTGGAGGGAAAACTGAATCTAACTTCTTTTTAATCTCAGAAAAATTTTGTTTCAATATTCTACTTTCCATCCATGCTGAGGTATCTGACTGTTCAAACAAAATAACTTGGCCTCATTGTAGGAAGTTCATCAGTTTCAAATGGAAAATAATCAGTTCAAAAGAGGATGGGTGGGATTTTGTCTTCCTCCTTTTCATTTTAACCAGAGAAAAGTAAATTTTGACTGAAAGATGGCTTGGCAAGAACTTTGGCTCTTTGAAGTATAGCTCCTGTAGACTGCCTGGAGAGGAAAGCCATAAGGACCCTGGGGCATGCATCTGTACATCTGTCACAGGCCTTGGCAATCGACACTGGGCTTATGTCACCAGAGAGTTTCCACTAGAAATGCTAGCAGAAGTCCTCTGTAATAAGTTAGCTGTGAACTTTCATAAATCTGCCTCCTTTTCCTGTTCTCCATAATGTCATGAATGAATGAGAAATTCTTAGGGGAGGGAAGAGGGGGAGATTAGCTAGTATATAGTATGTAGTGCTTGTATGCACATATATACACACACCATCCATGCACACTTGCACACACACATGAACAACACTTTCTTTATTCATCTATTGATGGGCATCTAGGCTAGTTCGGTATCTTGACTTGTGAATGTTGCCACAATAACTTTGGTATCTCTGTGGCATCATGACTTGCATTGCTTTCAGTATATTCCTAGGCGTATATGGCTGAATCATATGGTAATTCTGTTTTTGGTTTCTGAGGAGCCTCTTTACTGCTATACAGAGTGACTGCCCATATTTACATCCTCATCAAGTGTGCAAGTGTCTGCCAACATGCCAAGCCCAGCTGCCAACATCTTTCTCGGTGTTTGATTTCATGTTGGTACCCACTTTGAATAAAGTGGGGTAGAACTCAATGTAGTTTCCGTTTTTCTTATTGCCCTCATGACAAAAGATGTTGAGCACTATTTTTATACATTTATTGGCCATTATGTACTTTTTGAAGAATTGCCTATCTATTTGCTCACTTACTCATTGAGTGATTTTATTTTATAAGGTTTAATTTTTTTAGTCTTCCTTTTTCTTTTCTTTTCCTTCCTTCCTTCCTTTCTTTTTGAAACAGTATTTTGTGTAGCCAAGGCTTGCCTCAAATTCCAGACCTTTCTGCCTTTGACTCAAAAGTGCTGGGATGACAGGCATGCAACTTTGCATCTGACTTGAGTTCTTTAAATATTTCTGGTATTGGCCTTTGTTAATGAGTAGTTATTAAATATTTTCTCTCATTCTACACATTTTCTCAGTCACTTTCTGTTACTGTGCAGAAGTTATCTCACTTCACATGAACCCATTTGTTAATTCCTGATGTTCCTTTCACAGGCATTGGAGGGAAGAAGCCATATATAGGGATAGACAACGACTTGCTCATCCCTATAGACTGAGCTGTTTGCCTGCTATTCCTCTTGCCATTTCACAGGTTCATATTCAGAGTTTAGTTTGAGATCTTTGATCTATTCTGAATTCACTTTTGTTCAGGGAGCTGATTTTTATTTGTGTGCATGTGAATATCCAATTTTCCCAAACTGCCAAATTTGGAAGTACCATTTGCCAAAGAGAAAATCTCTATTCTAACATGGTTTTTGCAACTTTGTGTAAAACCAGGCATGGGTTGATTTCTGGGTCTTACATTCTAATTTTTTGGTCAACATGTCTGTTTTGTTTTTATGCCAGCACTATGCTGTTTTTGTTACAATGGCTCTGTAATGTATTTTGCAATCAGTTACTGTAATAACTCCAGCATTGAGGTATTCAGGTCAATAAGTTTCTATATGAATTTTAGGACTTAAAAAATCTGTAGTAAATGTAACAGGAATTTTTAAAATTTTTTTTCTTTTTTT